>JAIUZE010012570.1:52752-108699 GCA_022085475.1 Heliosperma pusillum | reverse complement strand
CTTGTTATAAGTTTACTATCGGATTCACATGATAGCTTTCCATGAAAGGTTTATATGTTAGTTAATTGTTTCATAACATGAAAAGCATATCATCTATGTTAAGGTTTTGTATTTTCCATATACATTGCTTTTATGTTATTCATGTTTAATTAAACTCGACATTTCGTGGCTGGGAGAACTCGGAGTTACTCCCCACTGACTGTGGCTTCCGTGTTTATATTTAATGCGGTTGGCAGGTTTGTGATGCATACATTTGGTACATTGACGAGCTAGCGAGCGAAGTATTTACCTTGGACCTATATTCGGTTCTTAGATGGTATATTATTATACACTCTTTTATTTCCGTATTTATACGGGAGATATGTCTCCCGTCTTGTATAATTCTTATGTATAATATTATTTTCCTTTTGTTATGAACCTTTTTATTTATGACACCTTTGTTTATTCAATTAAATTATTTTTTTTCTTTCCGCAAATTTGAGGGTGTCACATCACATCCTATAGGAAACACCATCTCCCTGAGGATCGACCCCTACTTCCCTAATTACATTAATTTGTTGTTAGCCTAGTCTGGGTAATTATCTTTGACCAGGGCTTGCGACAGGCCCGATCAGGCGTCCTCTGTCCCCAACCTCCGGCCTCCCTCCGGCGTCGTCGCCACCGTGCCTGCCACCTGGTAGGTACATCTATATGTTTTTCCTTTTATTATTATGATTAATGTTTGTTTAATTTATAATTTATATTTAATTTTGTCCTCCAGTTTCCGGCCAGCAGGTGCTACGTTCACCGTTCGTCTTTTATGTTTTTCTTCTCTTCTTTTTAATAGGTAAATTTATGAATATTTTTTTAAATTGTGTTAATTGACGCTAGGATAATAACCATTGTTATTATTTATGTGGAAATTATTGTTGGTGTTGATTTTATTGTTGTTGTTTATGTTAAAATTATAGGTTGGGAAGTACTTAACTTATTTTAAAAATATTATGTGCATAAAAGTTAGAATATAAATGTTAGTTATGTAACTTTGTTATTAAAAGTTAACTAGTTATGTAAATTATGTGAATGTTCATTTTTTTTATAATTTTCCTGATTAACCATGTGAAATTATTGTTAATATTGATGTTGAAATTGTTTGTTGATGCTGATGTTGATAGTAATGTAAATAATTTTGAAATTGTTTGTTTGTTATAGTTATGTAAATCAGGTTGAAATTGTTTGTTTGTTGCTTGTTAGGTAAATCATGTTGAAATTGTTTGTTGTTGTTGTTGTTGTTGTTGTTGTTGATGACCTAGTACCGGTTCAAGAATTACTCCTTTGATAGTCCCCGTTTTGGGACTGTCTTGGGACTGTCTTTGTACGTTTCAAGTCACTTAGGTGGTGAACACGTACTTGATATTTATTAATGAGAAAAGAGTTTGGTAACAATTCCTTTAATGTTCTTGAAATACATATGTGAAGTAATTATTTCTTCTACATTGTGTATTTTGAGAACTTAAGGGAATTGGTGCCGAATTTTTGACTCTATCATAAATCACTAGTACGTGTTTACTAGTGACCTGAAATGTACATTGACGGGTTTAGGCTGGAGTGATAAGGACCCGAAGGCGGATTTTCGTGGAGGCCTAACTTGTTTGTGGTTGTTATACTGTTGTTTGTGTATATATTGTTTAATTTGATGCCATATATATATTGAAATGTAGATTACAAACATGAAAACATTAGAACGACGATGGATGTACGAAAGATTAGATGAAAGAAAGAAACTCAGAGTTGAATTTGCCAATGGGGTTAGGGAGTTTATGGAATCTGCTGTCCAATGTAGTTCATACAAAAATTTAGGTGAGATGAGGTGTCCATGTAAGAAATGCAAAAACACAGCTTTTAGATTGAGTGCGGATGTTCAAAATCATCTTTCCAAATATGGTTTTGTTGATGAATACTATGTATGGACGCATCACGGCGAGGAGTTGTCCACCGTACAAAGTTCAAGTACAAGTGTTGTAGGTAGTGAAAATCCATTACGAGAGTTGATGGAAAATGCTTTACGTTTTGACGTTGACGGTATAATGGAGGAGCGACTCAATACCGAAGACCTTTCCGACGAAGAAGTGCATTACGAAACCCCACACCCTACTATGTCTTCATTTTTTAAAATGTTAGAGAAAGCTGAAAAACCATTGTTTGAGGGAAGTACGATGTGTTTGTTGCAAGCGGCATCTAGGTTGTTAACACTCAAATGCGAGCACAACTTATCTCTTAGATGTGGAATGGTATTATCTCGTTCATTGGTGACATTATTCCAAAAAATAATCAAATGTCGCGCAATTTTCATGAGATTAAAAACGTGCTCAAAGGATTGCAATTACAAATTCAAAATATCGATGCAACCGGATGCATGCTTTTTTGGAAAGAAGATGTTAATCTTGAGGAGTGCAAAAAATGTCATGCTAGTTGGTATAAAAGTAAACCTAATTCAAGTGGGAGACGAGTACCTTGTAAACCGGTAACTTATTTTCCGTTGGAGCCAAGGTTGCAATGACTTTTTCCATCCAAGCACATAGCAGGTGAGATGAGTTGGCATCATAAAAACTCTAGATTAAGAGAAACAGGGACAATGTCACACCCAAGTGAAGGTGAAGCCTGGAATAATTTTGATAATATGCATCTTGAATTTGCAAGTGAGCCTCGTAATGTTCGGCTAGGTTTGTGTACAGATGGGTTTTCTTCTCATGGGCAATTCGGGCGGTCTTACTCATCGTGGTTTGTTATCCTTACTCCGTATAACTTGCCTCCTTGATTATGCATGAAGAGACAATTCATGGTGTTATATTTGATTATTCCTGGTCCTAGAAACCCTAAGGACAAGTTGGATGTCTACCCCCAACCGTTGATTGAGGAACTGCAAAAACTTTGGGAAATCGGAATTGAAACTTACGATGTCTCTAAGAAACAAAACTTCTTATTAAAGGCTGCATTAATGTGGATGATCAATGACTTTCCTACATATGACATGCTTTTCGGTTGAGGTACAAGTGGATATCATGCTTGTCCTTATTGTCCAAACCATAAATCATTTTACCTTAATCATAGTAGAAAGGTTTTTAGGTTTGATTGTCACCGTGAATTTTTACCACCTCAACATCCGTACCGCACTAATTGTAAACACTTTCTAAAGAAAAGAAAAACCGAGGATCGCAATGCCGAAAACAAATTATCTGATGAAGAGGTGTGGGCTTCGGTACAAGATTTACCGAAGGTAGTTGATGCTTCTGCTCAAGAGTTGAAAACATAAAAGACAAGAAAGAAGGTTGGTGCAGACAAAGCTTTGAACAATGAACTGAACAGTTGAGGACACTATTCATTTCCATCACTTTCTGCACCATTTTCGTATCAATATGGGTGTTCATCCTTTCAAGGGAGGCATATGAGTAAGTTGGTAGCGGTTTCACACAAGGAGATGGGTAGGAACAAGGAGAAGAAATGGTTATGTCCACAATATTAAAGGTGGTATCAACTTCATCCTCAACATCCCTGACCTTTTCACTCTTGACCATTTCATCCATCAAAGAGGCCTCTATCTCTTAACTCACAGTCTAAGTAGCCAAACTCACAACCCTCAAGATAGCTACTTCCACTACCATCCAAGGTGTCTTCAATAGTATCCGTCTGGGCCTCCAAAGATTCACCAATATTCTCATCCCAAAGAGGTCATTGACATAGGGGTTCTCACCATATAACTCAAGTAAAGCGTCACCATGTGAGTCTTCCCTCACAAATAAATCCTCACAGGGGGTAGATCTCACTCAAGGCTTCTACATCCTCACGCTCCATAACTCTATTGGCATGAAAGTCATGGGAGGATGCGCTCATGGTTACACAAGGTATGGGAGATGATGGGGTCAAAGCAATAGCCTCACAATCATGCACATACGCTTCCTTATCATCACTCTCATCATCTATCACACCATCCTCCCAAGGAGGGGCAAATTTAGTCTACAAATAAGAGGGAAGCTCATGGGTATATGGAGGTGTCTCATCCTCAGAAGGCTCATCCTCACCATATTTCTCATTAGTGAAGTTTTGGCAGGTGGCGTTGAATGGTGCCATGATTGCCTTTTTCTCATTTTCCAAGAATTCTTGGAAAGCAGTTTGACATGTAAGAAAAGACATTGAAAAAAAATACAAAGCACAGATAAATTAACGATAAGAAAATCAAACACATTGCACCTTCCCCGACAACTGTGCCATTTTGATGTTGTCGTTTTCCGTCAAACAAAATTTATAAAAGAAGACTAGTAAGGTGGCAAGTCAAGGTCGGTCCACGGAATGGTGGGTGTTCTAATATATAAGTCTAGACTTGAGGTGCTTTGAGGGTTGTCATGGTTTAAGATTGAAATTAAACTAAGCTAAAGCAAAACATAAAATAAATGCAAGTCAAGACAAACTAAACTAGAGCGTCGATAAAGTTAGGGGAATAACAATCAAACAAAGGGAACTAGGGTCAATGGGTTCTTATGTGTCACTAGAGGGTCTATTAGTCGAGTCTAAGTTGATTAGGTCCTATTTGGCAAGTGGGTTGTGCCTCTTGATCTTAAAACCCCGCCATAGACCGACACTAGCTAGCTCTCGCGGACACTAATCCCGTCGGCTAACAAACAAGAAAGTTCTAGCATAACTAAGGATATTGATCTTACAAGCTTTCATAACAAGTGAATAAATGAGAAAGTATACGCACAAGCATTTTATCGAACTTATGGAGTGCAGATGTTGGTAATGAGACTATCAATCAACAATAAGACTCGACAAGCATAGATTATCCCTTTATTATACCCACAATCCTCCATTAACCCTAGCCTAATCACTACTCACACATTAACATGAGAAACATGAGAAACATGGAAGCAACAACAACACTCATCATATCTAAAGTAAACAAGAGAACTTGAGGCAAGTAAATAACAAGCTTAATGAAAAATTGACAAGAAAATAAAGAGAGATTAGAAGATTATACCTACTATTTAAAGAAATAGATGAATAACAAAAAAGGAAACATAAATCAAGTGGAATATTTCTCACTATTCTTCTCATATAAACCCAAAGAATCCAATTACAAAGCTGGATCTAATACTAATTAAAGAGTAATTTGAGGAAGGATTAAACTAATTTAATCTACTCTAATCTAATACTCCCTCCATTCAAGTCAAAATACAACATTTCTTTTTTTGACACTATTCATGAGTAAAGAGAATCTTTACGATTCCTTACAATATGTAAGATAAAATATGGTCATGTGGGATCTTGTTTGATTCGCCTTTATAAGTACAATAAGATTATCTAATTTTTAAATTTTTTTATGATGTAAAACTCGAGAAATTTACGTTACAATTCTTGCATTGGCAAACGTGTAAAAGAGAAATGTTGTGTCTGGACTTGAATGGAGGGAGTACAATCTAAAGTTTTAGATAAGAAAAGATGGAGACAAAAGGGTTCCATAAATTAATTACAAAGATGGGTATTTGTAACACCCCCGATTTTATAATCTTGGAGATTTAATAAAGTCGTTAATTTTATAAAATTCTCTTTTACTTTTATTGGCTAAAACATTTTAAATCGATGATTTATGTTTTCATAGCTTTAAATTAAGGTTAAATTGAATTTAGTTTAGTTTGGTAGGAACCGTTGCGTTTCAGTCCGTTATGAGCCCATAATCGGACTTTACTCGAAAATCCAAGCAGGTAAAACCCCACCTTGAATATTAAGCCTACTATTACTCACCTTCTCAAAACAAACCAGCACAAATCTCTACATTCTTCCTAAAATTTCAGTATCTTCATCTCCTTCCTCTACACTAAAAACAATAACAAAACTCCATAACTTTATAAACTTAAGACGGATGAAATTTCTTCGTTTCTTATGAAACATTACGATTTTACATTATCTTCTCCTCTCATTCTACTCTTCTTTTTCATACTATAATACATCATCTTCGTCCAACTTTTTATAAAACCCATTTTTCTAGATCTAATCTTAAGGCTGACGTAATTTTTTCGTTTCTTATCGGAATTTAATTTCGTATAGTGTTTCGGAATCCTCTCACCGTCCTCCTTCTTTCTATATAATAAAAGATTGAAACTTATAACTTTCTTTTAAGACCAATTTTCCATAAATTTTGGTTTGAGTTCTTAGCTTGTTATTTGTCGGTGAAAGGTGGATTTTGAATATTCTGGGTCAAGGAATTCGGGTCGGTTGATGATTAGCTTGAGAATCAAAGATTTGAAGTGCTAATCAAGGTAATGTTGAAGGTTTACTCGATATCACTTTGTTTGAGTAGTTGTTTGTCTTAAACTACTAGTTTGATATGAGAAAGATGATTACTTTATGTTGGTTTGGTCTTAAAAGCTTGATTTTTGTATGTTAGATGATTTGTGTGTCTTATATGTTTATGAGTAACTCATTGTTGGATTATGTTGGATAA
Organism: Heliosperma pusillum; assembly: GCA_022085475.1. Taxonomy (NCBI): domain Eukaryota; kingdom Viridiplantae; phylum Streptophyta; class Magnoliopsida; order Caryophyllales; family Caryophyllaceae; genus Heliosperma; species Heliosperma pusillum. The sequence goes on along the minus strand of JAIUZE010012570.1, from coordinate 102,224 downwards.
TCTATTGATTTGGGGTTTAATTATATGTTCTTAATCATCAACGTATATGTGTATATTGAGGATGATTGAGTTAATTTTTTTCTATGTGGAATGAATGTGTCGTGTGGTTGGTCGATCAACTATGAAAGTGGTCGATCTATTTGAAAGAGTGGTCGATCGACTATAAAGAGTGGTTGATCGATTTAATCTCGTGTTCAGCACTTACCAACTTTTGTAAAATGGTCATATCTTGTTCGTTACGTGTTGTTTTAGGGCGTGTGACCTACCTTTTGAACGTAAGAGGATAAACTATCATCTCAACTTTGAATATCTGCATTTGGATGTCTATAACTCTATTTATGACCGTTTGAAGTGGACCCTTGTTTTAGACGGATTCCAAACATTTTGTTTTGAGATGGGATCTATGTTTCTTATTCATTATACTTCTTAAACTTGGTCAAATACTTATGTATCATCTATTGACACGTTTATATCATTGTCACATTTATATGATGCCCAATTAACATGTTTAGTGACGGTTTTTAGTTCTGTTTCCCTACGACAGTCAGTTATGTCTTAAGTAATGGATTGAGTCTTACTTCTTGGGTGTTTTAAACTCTCATTTCCCGGGTGCACCCCTATACTCGTTAGACTTGAAGTTGAAGCCATGGGGGTACATCCTTGATGCTATTTGATGCGTGTCATTATACACCAAAAATAAAACCTAAGTCTACTAACTAAGAAGATAGCGGAAGTAGGGTCGATCTCCACAGGGAGGAAACTAACTAACTGAAATCTAAATCTGCCAGTAACAATCTGGGGGGTTTTGAAAAGGTTTTAACTAAACTGAATAAGATTAAAGGAAGAGAAATAAAGGTAGAAATAAATATGAAATAAATCAAATAAAGGGAGAATATGCTAGGATTCGGTCCACTGCAATATCGGCATCTACGGGTCAACTAAGTCAGTCAATCTATCAATGAGAAGGGCAATGGTTTTCTCCTCTCGGTCTCAAACCACCCTGGGGATTTTTCTAATTAACTCTCGTCCTCGTAGGAGTCACCTATCAATTCTAAGCAAGCCTTCCCTTCCAATCTTTCGATCTAGGTCGGGGTTAACTACCTAGCCAGTCTCATGCGTGCACTCATTCGACTAAACCTCAATTAAATTGCTTAGACTGATTCTCATATTCAAGACGAACTAAATTAATCTATCCTAACATGCCTCTACTACAGTTTCCCTCATCCCAACATACAAGAGAATTAGCTACTCATGTTATTAACGATGCTAACAAAGACGATTGAATATATGATGATAGACATAATAAAATCGTAATTAACAAGCATGAACAATAACAAAGCAGCAATTAAATAGAGTAAACAGTGATTAAGACTAAACAAGGGTTAAGAGTAAAAGAGAAAAGAAGTTTACAATCTTAGCAAATCCGGCGTAAAGAACAACCACGTCGATAAACCCGAATGAAAACTAAAGATTAAAAGTTCAGAAACTAATGGAAGATTAATGTCTGCTAATTACTGAATGATAATAACTGAATAATCCTAATGACGACAAATAAGAGTCTTATATAGTGCATAACTCGACTCTAAACCCTAATTAAGCTACGGACTTAAGGCCTATGATAGATTCTACTCGATCGAGGGAAAATACCCTTCGATCGAGGACTTTATTGGAGGCAATCACTCGATCGAGTAACAATTCTACTCGATCAAGCAAATCTTCAGCGGCTGCCACTCAATCGAGCACAGGACAGCTCGATCAAGCAACTCTTCTCTTCAACTGTCCTCGATCGATCAAATACATAGTTGATCGAGGTCTTTTGGCCTATCGTGTAGTGTTGGACATGGCTTTGGACTTGATTGCGAGCGGTTTCACGCTTTCCCATGCAAGAGCTTCTCTTCCGTTCCTTCCATTCTCCTAAATGCATGCAAAGTGGACTGTTTTGGCTCGGTTTCTGCTACTACACAGCTTGTATCTACAAAATGGTAATGAAAGTACAAAGTAGCCAAATAGGGGCATATAGTGACATAATATCACCTAAATGACATATAAATGCGTGCATAAATGGACTAGAAAGTCTATATAAAATACACGCATCAAACTTCCCCAAACAAAACCTTTGCTTGTCCTCAAGCAAACTAAATGTAGTTATATGGAACTAAATAAACCTAGGGGAATGGAGTAAGTCTCAGAGCTAGCTACAAGTCAATGTTAAACAGCTCAATGCACTCATTCAATCGCTACAAAGCTTAATACGAAAGTGAACGAATTTATACAATCTTGGAAATAAATTAGACTTTCGACCTTGCAAGACTCAACCAAATTCGGACTCTCACGGGTCACTCTTCTCTCAACAAGCAATTGGTAAGTAAATATGTATAAGAAAGAGAGAAGAAAATATAGTCACTCACCTAGACTACGACCGACACAACATGCATTGCTAACTAACATGAAAGATGATTCAAGCACCGTACACACGCTTAACCACCGTTGAAGGACAATCACGTGCCGAACATTTGCAAAAATATGGATATGTGAGGCTAGTTGGTAAGAAGGGGCAAAACAATTAGTGGAAATGTGAGGGTAAATAGCCAAGCTAGTTCCTAACAAGACCGCAATAAAACTCGTTCCATCTTCCAACAATCAAAAATTAAGCTCGATGCCTTACCAAATCTAGGCATATACGTCACAAATCCCATATAACACCTCAACAAATTATAATAAGCGTAGGAGGCGCAAAAACAAAAACTTCAGCCAGTTATTTTTTTTCCATTTACTTTTCTTTTCTTTTCTTTTCTTTTCTTTTTCTTTCTTGGCTGTCTGAGGAAAAACCTCTCGATCGAGTGGAATAAAGCACTCGATCGAGGCAACAAATACCAGAATCTACTCGATCGAGCTGAAAGCTACTCGATCGAGTCACTCTTAAGCACTTCTCTTCTTTTTCTCGCAAATACCCACTCCAATCAATGATAATGAGCCAAAAACTGACACAACGGTAGAATATACCTCGACTACTAAACTAGCTCAGCAAAGGTAGGCTCTGTTTAGGATGTAGTTAAGGGCAACAGGCAGATATGGCTTTATGTGGAGTTATTGAGGTAAAATGAGGAAAAGGGAGATGCAAATATTCTCAAAACACGTAATACCGACAACAAACCCAATGCGTGCAGGCAATAAGAAATCAAAATTCATATACAAGCAAATGACACGAGGTGTGGAGAGTAACTACTCTCATTCCTAGATGAACTGGTCATGGATGTCACCAGTTATAGGCTCTAAAACTCAGAATATATAAGTAGTTTGCCAAAATGTTGAGTCAAGTCTAATAATCAAATTCAAATTCCAAGACAAAATTCAAAAGTTCACTACTTCGATTTCACTATGTAACTCAAGGAAGGTGCAAGGAATAGCATAAAATAGACTAGTATTGCAATTTCATCATGAACAAGACTCCAATCCGACTCGACTATATGCAAAAATAAACGTGATATTGTTGATTTTTTCAATTTTTTTTTCTAATTAACATGAATTGTAAACGTGAATGCAATACAAATGCAAATGCAGACGCAAAAGGATGTAAAACACCTCCCCAAACCAAAACAGACAATGTCCTCATTGGCTATAACACAACAGCATATAAGGGAAAGGGAAACAGCAACGTAATACATGTTCCTAATGAATGAAAAACATACAAAGAATGGAAAAAATAAACAAAAGGAACAGAAAAAATCACAAAACAAAGCTTCCCCAAACCAGCATCGAACTGGGGAGCTAACATCACCTACTCCCATCCGTCTCCTCTGTCTCCACCCGATACGTCGAGTCCCTCTCCTCCTCCTGAGCTAGCCTCCTAGCTGCCAACTCCGCACGCTCCTTCATGGCCCTCTGGGTATCTGTAGAATGAGGGGTGAGGCCATCCATCTGGAATGGGACGTCCTCTGCGGATATGGTCCTCATAAATAGGGAACAAGGCCAAGGCCTGATCCCGTCGCATCTAGGCAATATCCCTGCACATCTCAAGTAGCAAAGCATCACGACGCCCTTGGTCCATGATCGCAGGCGTCTCAAACAGGGGAGGACAAACCAAATTAGCCGGAAAAACCGACTCAGGAGGGGGAGTGGTGACAGGTGGGGGTGTGACAGTGGTCGGCCCCACCTGTTGAGAACCCGACGTCTCTCCAACTTCCCCATGAGGGGAAGCTCTCTTCCTCTTCTTAGTGGAAGAGGAAGGTGTAGTGGTGAAAGGTAGATGGTAGACAAGGGGAGGGGGTTTCACCCCTCTCACAGTAGTGAGAGGTGAAAGATAAGGCAATGTAGGGCAAGGAGAGACAACAGATGTGGAACCACATATCTTCCACACCCGACGCTCAGAGCCCGTCATCCAAGTAAACCCAATCATGACAGGTATATCTAAATCGACCCCTGGTCCTAAGCGCTGGTGAGTCCTAGGGAAGTCTGAATAAAGGTGGCGGCCTATCCTACTGACCAGACCGCCACAGACTACAGCGCTAGACACCCTAGACTCTAACTTCTTCCAATGAAGGGCCACTAAGTAAGCGATGTTCAGGACAAACGGGGTACCGCTATCAATGTTCAGGTACCCCGCCAAGATGGCTAACTCAGTGTTGTTAATGTTGTTGGGTTCTGGCCTAGCAAAAATCGACTCTCCTAAAAGTCGCAGAAAATAGCGCAGTGCAGGGTGGTGAACGTGGGCCACCCTACGAGTGTCGTAGGGTGTGTGAGAGAGGGCGGTCCAGACCTGGCTCAACAGCTTCCTAGGAGCTGCTAAAAGACCGTCACTTGAAAGACCCAAAACCTCCCCAAACCTAGCTAAGGTCCACGAATGCGAATCATTAAAGAGTCGGAAATGAATGCAAGCGCTAGTCGGTGAGGTAGCATACATATCGGACTCAAAAGTATAAGAACTAAAAAACTCAAGCGTAGGTACGTGATATGTATACTCCCTTATCGAGGCCAAACCCGACATCCCCGTCCCGTTAAGTAACAAACAAACATCAGTGAATAAACCTAGCTCCTCTAGGTCGGGACGGTGCAAAAAACGCCTCAAATGGATGGGGGAGTCAAGTAAATAAGATAACCGTTTCTGGTGAATACTAGAAACGAATTGTACCTCCCTCATCCTTTGTAGTGACCCAAGGGACTCCACGATAGGTGGCTGACTAGCAGCCTTAAGAGCTTTCGGTGGTGCCAGTCCTCGAGTACTAGCTAGCTTCTGCGCGGCTAGCTGGCTGGTGGTCAACGCCTTCTTACTAGGTGCAATTGATGAACTGGAAGGCGGGGCGACCTCAGCAATGGTCGCTGGAACCACGGTCTCAGCAGTGACCGTGACAGGAGTCGGAGCTTCAGTGTGCTCCGTGGAGACTGTCTCAGCAGCAGTCTCAGTAGTATTGACAGCGGGTGTATTCTAGACAGCGACAGTCTCGGGAACCGTGACAACAGTACCAATCACAACAACAGCGAGAACCGCTTCACTCGTCGTTTCAGTGTCTACCTCGGGAACCGTGGACTTACTTGGGACTGAACTTGATGCCATAGCTACAAAGAAATCAACAAGAACCAATCAATAACATCTAATTTACTAGATTAATCCTATAATCAATATATAACCCTAATTTAATCGGAAAAGGGGAAGGGATTACGAATTAACTAGTAAATTAGGAAGGAGATGCTTACTTGTTGATGATTACCCAAACAAATAGCAATTAATCAAAAAGTTCGAAGAATCGAATAAGCAAACCCTAGTTCACAAAATCTCCAAATAACCGAAATTAAAGGGGAAAAGGAGAGGGCTTTTCAATCAATTGCAAAATTAAAGAGTTGGGGTAAATGTAATTGGTAATTAATTAGGGATTTATCACAAATTGCAGGTAGGAAGTGCAGCAAATAAATTGAAAGATGAAGAACACTGTAGAATTGGGATCGAGTAAATAGAAGGAAGATCGAGGACATCCCTTTTATAGGTAAGTTGCTTCAGTCGATCGAGTAGAAATTCTACTCGACCGAGGATTTCTGTCATGCTGGACTGCTCGATCGAGTAGATCTGAGTTACTCGATCGAGTAGGCTTCTTTTGATGATCCATACTTCACTCGATCGAATTGAATTCTCCTCGATTGATTCGAATTCTACTCGATCGAGCTCTTTATCTCGCCCACGTCACTCGATCGAATCACAATGTACTCGATCGAATGATTTTCCTCTATGCATAGCCTTCGACTTTCACCAATTTGATTTCCGCTTCTATTTCCTGCAAAAATGATGCAAAACAATACCCAAAAAAAAATACCAAAAATCGTCTAACAGGAAAAATAAATTGTTCATCTAAACTACGGATTGTAAGGTAATAGTCTAATCTAAGTAAATGGTCTAATTGTCTAAATGTTTAATGAAAACGCAATAAATTGTTATTTACAATTTGCACGTAGTTGCAAACCCGGCTAGTAACCAAACAGTTTCATGACAAGGCCACCGTTAGGCCTTTGACTTGCGGAATTACCCTCAGCTGCGGTAATTTCCGTCTTCTTCCTCCACACGTATGATAATTTCTTGGAGTCTAGCTCCACTTCGGAATCACTTGAATACATGTGAGCTCCTTTGTCCTTCTTGGACTTCTTCTTGATGTCGTCACGCAGACATGGCTCTCCCTTTTCTAGCTCCAATGCTGCCGCTCTATGATCTGTAAGGCAACATACAACAGCATGTTCCTCCAATTCGCTCCCAAGCTGGGGCGGAGGTGTTACGGTAGCAATGGGAATATCAAAGATATGACCTATAGGTTCGATAGGAACCGAAGCTTTGTCATGCGTGAATAAATCAGGTGTGATATCAGCTAAGGGAAGTGCGTGACATGGTGAAACAAGCATAGGACCCTTACTAGCATGAGACTGCGTGAAAACTAGGTTCTCCCCACCTATTTGAAAGGTCAGTGTCCGTAACCGAATATCAATAACCGCTTGCGCAGTATGCAAGAACGGTCTTCCCAAAATGATGGGAGAGTGAGAATACTCAGGTATATCCAAAACAATGAAATCGACCGGGATAAAGAATCTTCCTATTTGCACAGGAACATCCTCTATGATTCCTAAGGGCCGAGACAAGGTCCTATCCGCCATCTGTACTGTCATATTGGTACACTGAAGCTTGGTAAAGCCTAACCGTTTGGCTAAAGACAAAGGCAAGACGCTAATACTAGCTCCTAGGTCACATAACGCGTTATCTATAAGATAGGTACCTATATGACACGGTATGGAAAAACTACCTGGGTCGGACAGTTTAGGTGGGCATTTATGTTGGAGGAACGCAGAGCATTCCTCAGTTAAAGCTACAGTCTCTACAGTGTCTACGGACCTATTACGTAAAAGAATTTCACGCATAAATTTTAAGTAAGAGGGTACCTTTAATAGGAGGTCTGCAAGAGGAACGTTCACCTTGAGATCACGTACAATGTCAGCAAACCGAGCAAATTCCTTCTCAACCTTAGCCTTCTTCAATCGACCGGGAAACGGAACTGGAATGTCAAGCGATCCACGTTGCATATCCTTGACAATTGCGTTGTTGATCATCCGCTTGCTTAATCCCTTCGAACGAGCTTCTCGCTCATGAAAACCCATCAATCGAGTGGAAAATACTTCTTGTAGAAAGCCAGTGCGAGTGTGGTCCAATCGGTAATACCCAGTTCTTCTCGATTCAAGTTCTTCAACCAGTCTTTGGCATTGTTAGTAAGGAAAAAAGGAAACAAGAACTCCTTGATCTTGTCGGATGTCACCCCTTTAGAAACCGGAATAGAAGAACAGTAGTCAGCAAAGGTCTCCATATGCTTCCTCGGATCCTACCCAGCCACACCGCTATACTTATCCTGCTGGACAAGCTTGATATAAGACGGACGAAGATCGAAAGAAGTTCCATCTTTGTCCGTTGTAAGTTTGAATCCTTGGGGTATACATGCAGCTGTGGGCTCGGAATGACTAGCAATGTTAGGCATCTTTGCTGGAATGGTAGTCTCAACAGTTGAATCTTCCTCGAAAATGAAACTGACGAAGACGGATTCAGAAGTACTCAAGTCTTCCTCCTGAACAGTCTTATCTAACCCTCTCTTCTTGCGTAGGAAGGTTCTTTCAGGCTCCGGATCAGCTTCCCCTAATTCGAGCCTTTGGGACCTGCGCATACACAACTACAGAGAGAAAAATTAGAACAGTCTTAAGGAATTAGAAATTCCTTAAGACGAGACAGAGATAAATAAACAGAAAATTAAATTGCCTCCCCGGCAACGGCGCCAAAATTTGATGCGTGTCGTTATACACCAAAAATAAAACCTAAGTCTACTAACAAAGAAGATAGCGGAAGTAGGGTCGATCTCCACAGGAAGGAAACTAACTAACTGAAATCTAAATTGCCAGTAACAATCTGGGGGGTTTTGAAAAGGATTTAACTTAACTGAATAAGATTAAAGGAAGAGAAATAAAGGTAGAAATAAATATGAAATAAATCAGATAAAGGGAGAATATGCTAGGATTCGGTCCACTGCAATATCGGCATCTACGGGTCAACTAAGTCAGTCAATCTATCAATGAGAAGGGCAATGGTTTTCTCCTCTCGGTCTCAAACCACCCTAGGGATTTTCCTAATTAACTTTCGCCCTCTTAGGAGTCACCTATCAATTCTAAGCAAGCCTTCCCTTCCAATCTTTCGATCCAGGTCAGGGTTAACTACCTAGCCAGTCTCCTGCGTGCACTCATTCGACTAAACCTCAATTAAATTGCTTAGACTGATTCTCATATTCAAGACGAACTAAAATAATCTATCCTAACATGCCTCTACTACAGTTTCCCTCATCCCAACATACAAGAGAATTAGCTACTCATGTTATTAACAATGCTAACAAAGACGATTGAATATATGATGATAGACATAATAAAATCCTAATTAACAAGCATGAACAATAACAACGCAGCAATTAAGTAGAGTGAACAGTGATTAAGACTAAACAAGGGTTAAGAGTAAAAGAGAAAAGAAGTTTACAATCTTAGCAAATCCGGCGTAAAGAACAACCACGTCGATAAACCCGAATGAAAACTAAAGATTAAAAGTTCAGAAACTAATGGAAGATTAATGTCTGCTAATTACTGAATGATAATAACTGAATAATCCTAATGACGACAAATAAGAGTCTTATATAGTGCATAACACGACTCTAAACCCTAATTAAGCTACGGACTTAAGGCCCTCGATAGATTCTACTCGATCGAGGGAAAATACCCTTCGATCGAGGACTTTATTGGAGGCAATCACTCGATCGAGTAACAATTCTACTCGATCGAGCAAATCTTCAGCGGCTGCCACTCGATCGAGCACAGGACAGCTCGATCGAGCAACTCTTCTCTTCAACTCTCCTCGATCGATCAAATACATAGTCGATCGAGGTCTTTTGGCCTATCGTGCAGTGTTGGACATGGCTTTGGACTTGATTGCGAGCGGTTTCACGCTTTCCCATGCAAGAGCTTCTGTTTCGTTCCTTCCATTCTCCTAAATGCATGCAAAGTGGATTGTTTTGGCTCGGTTTCTGCTACTACGCAGCTTGTACCAACAAAATGGTAATGAAAGTACAAAGTAGCCAAATAGGGGCATATAGTGACATAATATCACCTAAATGACATATAAATGCGTGCATAAATGGACTAGAAAGTCTATATAAAATACACGCATCACTATTGTGCATTTGTTAGTGGGGATATGACGACGTTGTTGGGAGGCGAACACAATGTTGTGATCGACCCGGCCGTCAAATGTTATATCCCTGCGAGGTGGTGTCATTGCATGTAGCGTAGTTGCTTGTTTATTCTTGACCTCATCTCCGTTTGATTTAGCTGGAGTGTGGTGCTTGTACTTGTCCGCCTCTTTCGTGTGGTTGAGCCGAATTCAGGGTACTCGCTTCCGTGTGGTTAATCGCATGTCGAATCGAAACACGTTTTTTCCGAGAGTCTGGCCAGGTTTAGACAAGGACCGTATTATTATCGTCGTCCTACCTAGCGGATAGAGTCTTGAGTATACAACATGTTTATCGTATGGTGGTACACGGCCTGGTGAGGGACCACTGGATGGAAACGAGGGACAAGTGTAGAAATACGCATTTATGGAGTCGCCACCAACCTTTGTGGTAATTTGGAACCGTTCGAATACTTTATGCCATGTCAAGACACAAAGTAATGACATGAACACTATGAAATCGTTACTCTTAGCATTCTATGTCTAGAATGACTCTCGTGGATGCAAATGAACATGGGTGCTCACGGAGATCTTGAGTAAGGGGTGAGGGTACGTATTAGGAAGTTCTTTAATCAAACACCTAATCTCGCTCGCCTCGATAGCGGCCTTTACTAATGATTAAGAAAATCTTCTGTACTTGATATGTTGTCGATTATATGCATGCTATGCAACATCCACGTTTTAACCCTACCATGTGAGCTTAGACTATGTCGGTGGAGATGTAGTTTAGTAATTAATTATGTGGAATTAGGAATTTAGGACTGAATTAGTTGTGAGAAAGATTTAGAACAAAAGAATTAGACGGAATTTAGGAATTGGATTGAATGAAGCCGAATGCGAAGCCCAGATAGCTGGACTCAAGGTATGCATTAACCTCAGTGTGCAGAATTTAAAGGTAAAAAGTGACTCACTCCTTGTTAGAAATCAAATGAAGGGAATTTACGTTGCTAAAGATTCGAAAACGATATCGTACCTAGAAATTGCAAAACAATTGTGCGTGATTTAAACACTCAGGCTGACGCTCTCGCCGACCTAGGATCAAATTTCAGCCCTAGCGATTTCAATAGAATCCCTATTATCCACCTAATTGAACAAACCATTATTATGCCCAACAGTCTATGCTCTATAACAGATCATTCTGTTTCCTAGACAAAGCCTTCTTATGATTGGTTCCTATGTGGTATACTACCTCAGGGCAGCCATAAGGCCAGAGCATTTAGAGTAAAGGCTTCTACTTACATGAATAACAAATTGTTTAAAAAGTCTCAGGCTGGACCATACCTACGATGCCTGGAGCCATACGAAGCTAAGTACGTCATTCATGAGATACATGATGGACATTGTGGCAATCATAAAAGAGGGAGGAGCCTAGCCAGCAAAGTCCTCAGAAGTGGCTCCTTTTGGCGACTCTAAGGGCCGACTGCCTGACAATACAGCTCGAAATGCGAAGCCTGAAAAATACATTCTCCATTCATCCATCAACTGTCTCAGTATTTACAATCAACCTCAGCACCCTGGCCCTTCTTGAAATGGGGAATGGATATTGTAGGTAAATTACCCCAAACACCAGGACAAAAAGTATTCATGCTGGCAATGACAGACTACTTCTCCAAATGGATTGAAGCAGACTTATTCAGGCAAATAAAAAAGAAAGAGGTAATAGCTTTTATCAAAAGAAACATCATATGCCGATACGACATCCCATCAGAGATAGTGTGCGACAATGAAACACAATTTGTCGGCAAGAAAACGATCACCTTTTGTACTTAGTGGAGTATAAAGTTGGTATATCCACACCAGGCTACCCAAAAGCCCATGGCCAGGAAGAATCCAGCAATAAAGTAGTGATTAAATGCTTGAAAAAGAAACTGGAGAGCAAAAGAGGAAGATTGTTGAAGAGCTCCCCCTAGTCCTCTAGGCTTACAGAACTACCCCAAAAACAACCAGAGGCTAAACTCTATATTCACTGGTCTATGGATGTGAGGTAGTAGTTCCAGCATAAGTACATGTACCAACTTCAAGGTGCAGCCTAAATACTGTTAAACAAAATCAGGACCTGATGCAAGACAACTTAGTCCTAGCAGAGGAATTAAGGGATACAGCAAAAATCCGCCTAACTTACTACCCGCAAAGTGTAGCCAGGATTTACAATAAGAACGTGAACATCAGAGTCTTCAAAGAAGGGGCTCTAGTCCTGCGAAACGTCTTCCCCAATACGAAAGACAAATCCGCAGGAAAACTAGCCCCCTAATGGGAAGGACCATAGAATGTAGCTCAGTTAAATCTATTTCATATATAAACAATGTTAATTGGCATTGCAAGGTAAATAACTACTAGCCTATTTTGCTGTTCTGTGTTTGTAATTGCCAGTTAATGAATAAAATATGTCCGATGCTTGATGAACTTACTTGGTATCTCTTTCTTTATTAGTCTATTTTATTTCATTTTTAATCCTGAACGCTTTTTTCCCAAAACTCAATAGATTAAACCCCCTCCCTTGGTCCAAAAATAAGCCTTCCCGGGGACCACCCCTCCCACCAAACAAAATAAATCGACAAGGGGGATCAAAATAATCCTACAACCTCGTCACAAATTCCAAATAAAAAACTAAGCTCAGTCAAAATAAACGAGCAGAATGGTGAAAGATCCGGACTACTCGTTTGAAAGTCCTCTTGACAGCCATAAGAAAAACCCTCCCGACATGTCAAAGGTTATAAGCCCCCAGACAGGCATAAACCTTCACACAAAGCAGAATGTTCTAAATAAAAAAACGAAAAACAAACTTAAAACCAACAAATTATCTACCCAAGGACATCCCCCCTGAATAGGCACAAAAACGTCCAAACCAAGTAGCCAATCGTCTGACCAAGAACATTCACAAGGCTAAGTCAAAACCAAACCAACAAAACAAAATAACAACTTTCCAGGACAATACCCTGGATAAGAAAAGAGTTCAAATTAGCAAATCATCTAACCTGCTTTAGAAATAGAGACAGACCCAACACCTTATACCAGCGCATCATCACCACCATCGTCACCATCGGCCTTAAACGCCAAAGAATCAACCTCTTCAGTTTGCTGGAATTAGAACATATCGGGATAAGTTGTGACACCTTCAAATTTGCGGAAAGAAAAAAAATAATTTAAACTAGATAAAAGATGAAAATACAATACAAAGGTGTCATAAATAAAAAGGGTCATTACAAAACGGAAATAATATTATACAAAAGAAATATACAAGACGGGAGACATATCTCCCGTATAAATACGGAAATAAAAGAGTGTATAATAATATACAATCTAAGAACCGAATATAGGTCCAAGGTAAATACTTCGCTCGCTAGCTCGTCAATGTACCCCAAATATGCATCACCACCTGTTCGACCGCATTAAATATAAACACGGAAGCCACAGTCAGTGGGGAGTAACTCCGAGTTCTCCCAGCCACGAAATGTCGAGTTTAATTAAACATGAATAACATAAAAGCAATGTATATGGAAAATACAAAACTTTAACATATATGATATGCTTTTCATGTTATGAAACAATTAACTAACATATAACCTATCATATGAAAGCTATCATGTGAAACCGATCATAAAATATAACAAGAGGTAGGGAAGCTGGTATATTAGCTCAGAGGTTACCCTGTAACATGGCCATGATACACTCAAACCCTAATCAACACGTAATCATGTGAATCAGTTAACAATCGGTAATCCAAACTCTATCAATCTTAGCCGGCTTGCATCTCACCTTCTAAAACTCATAGAATCATACAAACATGAAAGACCAATACTTCTACAAACAGGCATAAGTTCTTAGCACAGTCAATAGACGACTTCTGTAACTCGAGGCTATACCAAAAGGTAGGAAAACATCCTAGTCCTAGACTGATCAGACCTAGCGACAACAGCTATTCCATTTCCCCGTCCCATGACATAACCGTCTATGAGAAACTCTACTAGGCGACCCCTAAGCAGAGATGGCTAGTACTTAAGCTGGCTCCAGTCCCCAAACGGAATCAGGCAGGCATGCCCCGACTTGGATATATAAACCCACCAAGCCGAGGGACAACAAAAGCTATCAGAGGGCGAACTATCTACTCGTTAAAGATCGTACGGGCCTATCAATGTCATGGTCCAAGATACTCATTTAGAATTAGAATGGTCAAGACGCCATATACTCATAATTCTCTATGGGTACTTAGTCAACACGACACCAACCATATAATCAAACAGTCACGGGGAAAACATCCTATCATGTGACTAATTGCAGATAAATAATAATCAAATATCATATCGCCTCATATCTACTAAGGCTAATTCATTAATTAAATACAACCTTACTTGAAGACAAATCCCCGACCCGAGTCCCGCAACGGGTCATCAGTCAAATAGGGGCTGACTAGATTTAGTTGACCAAACCACTTGGATCAAAACCGGCTAGAAACAGAGTCTTTATCACATAGACATAAACATGAAAATCAACATATTCAATACATGTTATTTCATTAAAACTTCTAACATGTGACATATTAAACATTTCCGAAAACCCGATTGACTACAAGGATAGAAAATTAAATTATAAACTCGTATTATAATTTCTAACATGTGAGAAATATTAATTTTCTATGAAAACCTTTTTAATTAAATATTTTACTTATTAATATTTCCCGCTTGCTAAATATTACAAAACCCGATAAAAATGACGATAACTCAAAAACCGACACGAGTCCCAAGGTGGGACCCACGGGCTGAAATGGGCCGGACCCAATATGGGCCTGGATGGGCCCACGGGCTGTTTTGGCTTCAAAAAGGCTGTTTTGCTTTAACTTTTCTAAAACCGTTTTCTAATATTTTCCCGCATGCTTAACATAATTAAAAACCGTCAAAACAACAACCAATCAATCAAACATCGACACAACCCAAAGACCAAAACCCGGACCCACCTTGACCAACCCAGACCGGGTCTGAACCGGCCTGGACCGGTCTGGTTTGGACCCGGTTCAGTCCCCTTCACACGGTTCACCCATAAACAACATCAAATCAATTCCAACATGTTTTTAATCATCAAACAACCATTTTAACAACATTCATACAAAATCATAACTTAGTCAAAATCATCAAAATTTGTCAAGAACATTAAATTTGTTAAAATTTCATAAACAACAATAAAAATCATAACTTGTTAAAATCATTAAAATTCATCAAGAACAATAAATATACATAAAACTGTACTATAACTTAAAAATCATCAAGAACCAAAAATCATCATAAAACTTTCCTACAACTTAAAATTTACCAAAAACAATAATTCATCATAAAATTTACTTCAACTTAAAAAATCATCAAAATCATAAAACAACAATAATATTCCATAAAACATAAAAATCATAAGGAATCATAAAACACCATAAAAATTCCATAAAACATAATACTAACTAAAAATCATAAATCATCATAATATGAACCAAAAATAAAGATGAACCAAAAAAAAAACCAAATAAATAAAACTTAAGGCTATACTACTAACTCAAATCCTAAATAAACATAATATGAACATATACTAAAACTATGTGACATTAAATTCGTCGAGTAAATCGGAAATGTTACCTTAGCTAGCAAAATCCACTTAGCACAAAATAATAATAAGAAGTAATAATTAAGAAAACCCTCTACTAATCTTCACCCAATATATAAGAGTCTCCAAATTCGTCCTCAAAGTCTTCCCCTATAAGAAATAACAAGAAAACAATTATTAGAACTTAAACTAAATTTTCCATAATTAAAGTGTTGAAACGATCTTGACGGAATTGAAATAAAAACATACGTGAAGGTGGAGAGCGAAGAGGAGAGTCTAGAAATATAAGTAAGGAAGGATTTAATTAAGAAATGAAGGATTTATGGAGGTTTTGCTCAAGAACGAGGAAGAACACAAGATGAACGACGAAGAACACGAAGAACGATTGAATAAAGTGATGTTTTGATCTTATTTTGATTTGTTGTAAAATGAAAAGTTGTTTGTGAGTCATATGGGGGTGTGGGAGCCGTGTAATTATAGACACATAAAGGTGTCGAGTTTTGAAATTGTTGTTCCGTAATTGACTCGCGTTTAATAATTGTTTTACGGTAAACGATTAAATATAATTAACGATAAAGTTAATATCAAGATATTATGATATTGTAATGAAAAATAATGAAAATATCAAGGCCTAAGAGTGGGTAAGTGTGCCGTGTGGGATTGTGATTGTCGGGTCTGATTTCGAGCGTTTTGCGTAATTTTCGTTAATTGATCGATAAAGTGAAATAATATCTAGATATTATAATATTATAATCAAAAGTAATGAAATATCAAAGTCTATTAGAGGAGGGAAAAAGGAGAGGAGAGCCGTGTGGTATGGTGAGACAACGGGTCTGTTTTTGCTCGATTTTCGTAATCTCCGTTGACGGATCGATAAAGTAAGTAAATATCTAGATATTTTGATTATTTTAATCAAAATAAATAAAACATCTAATGGTGAGTGGAAAGCGATGACATCAACGCGTGACTCATGCCAAAGTCGAGTTTCGATTTTGTTGCGCGCATTACGATGCGTCGGGAATAGTTAAATGACGTTCGGTTAAAACCGTAAACGTTATTCTTTAAATTCCGAATAAATTCAAAATAATTATATTAAATTATGATAAATCTTAATAAATCTAAATAAAAATAAATCAAAAATATTATTTTTTAAATAAAATTTCGGTCTTCATACTTATGAGACGAGTCGGAAAAAGTCAACGGAAGTCAAAATCGACTAAAAAGTCGGAAAAAGTCAAAATGGCTTAAAAGTTCAGAAAAGTTTAAGACGACTTAAAAATAAATAAAAAGTCAATGACGACTTAAAAAAAAGTCAAGGAAAAGTCAAAGACGGTTTAAAAGTCAAGAAAAGTCAAAGATGACCAAAAACGGTCTTTTCATGAAATCCCTCAAAAACTCCAAATACGAACGCGGAATTTCAAAATACGACTCCGAACAAAATTTCCTATTTTAAAAACTTAAGTTCTACTGAAAAGTATCCATAAGCTATTGCTTAAGCAAATTGGGTACTTTTCGGGTTGTTACATGTTCAGTGAAGTATGGTATACTTTGTTACTAAACACCGGGCAAGCTGAAAAAGGTTCAACTTCATGCTTAACAGCATTCGATTATTCTGTCATCAGATTAATACCTTTTAATAATACGACATGTATGCTATTGGTAGTGATCGAGGTCATTGAGAAACGGTTTTAAAAAAGAGAAGGTGCCATTCACAAAAAGATTTGTCTCTTGAAATGGATTTTGTAGTAGAACTGGCCAGTTATGGATCCATGTCTCCACCTTCTTCCTTATCATTGGTGCCCCCGCTTCTACTCTACGCCACTCCCCGTCTCTCCCCTCCTTCCCTTACTTTCAATTTAAACAAAACCCTTGCGATCTCCGTCACTTCTACCCTCCGCCCTCCCCCTCTTCTCAATCTATACAAAAACCAAACATAAACTATCTCTCCCACTCTCCATTCCCCCTTATTCTAAATTAAGGAAAGCCAATATCTCCTTCCCATTATTACCTCTCCCTTTTTTTTGGCCCCTCATTTCCTGTCTCCCCCACGACATATCATCCAATATAATTTAAACAAGCAAATTAGTAGTGGTGACTGTGAACGAAGTAGTAATTTTGGTGGGGAAAATCAAATACCCACAAAATTTAGAACTTTTTTAATTTTACCCCTAATTATTGAATACCCACATAATAATTAAGAAAAGACCCAAGAAATTAAACAATCTTGATCATGAAAAATATTCTAAATTATATATATTGAAATATAAACATTGAAAAACTGCTTACCAGTACTCCAATCGTCTTAATCATCTGTAAATACGATTTTGTAGCTTCTGCTGGAGGTTGTAAGCTCATCGAGATACACATGATTTGCTTTTATCTTTCGTGAACCTGCATAAATATTACTACTATTTGAAGTAGGGCATGTAGTTGCCTAAATTACCGGGAATGAATCATCTGGTCATTTGGTTAATGGTCAGACGTAAACTACGTCAAATACCACAGTATTGTGCGCGACGCATCCTGCTAATAACACATGGCTATTTTGTTGTCTAACTCCACATTCCTAAATCTTGCCGTCCACCTAATACAATTGGACCTTTGGACAAACCTGTCATGCTTCTTTTCTGCGTTGTATCTGGAGCTTTAGAATGTGAATAAGTGTGGCTCTGAGAAGTGACAAAATTTAATAGCACGGGTCAACCACTACTCAAGTACAAAAACAGAAAAAAGAACAAGAAAAGCTGTTGAGATATACGGTATAAGAATAATTAAGATATTATCATGAGAATAAGATTATAGAGTTGCCATTGTTAGGCGACGGCTATCGTCTAAGGTTTAGACTATTACTATAAATTCATTGTATTGATATCAATTAGATACGACTGAATAATACAAACCTTTATGAAACTCTCCCTCCTAAATCTTATCAAAAGCAACTCATCTATAGAGTCCCCTGTGAGGCCGCAATAAGTTGAGTAGGTGAAGTAGAATTCACCAGCCATTCATAAACTAAATCCTAGGTCTTTTACTGTCAAAGTGTCATCCGATCTTTTATATATCCATTTTCACTTTGATCTTCTCATTAGAAATCTACACAAATAAACATACACACCAACCCAGATGCATAAAATGCACTCTTTTTAGTCCCAAATTACTGCAAGCAATCAATTTAAACTAATAAAAAACCAAAACTATTACATGCAATCAACTCAAAACACAAATTAAACCCAGATTACTTTCAATAGTAAACAGATAGAAAGAATATGAGATGCATCAACAAAGCCACTACAAATTACATATTCACATAAGTCGAGTTAAGTTTTTAATCACCATATGACTGATTTAACAGCGATCCATCTTCAACAACCTGGAAAAACCACATGCAAAATGGAAACACGAAACATAGAAGCATCAACTAAATATAAAATCACATTAATAATCAAGTTAATCAATAAAGCCGATATATTATAGGTTTACTGTCAAAAACATGCAATTAGACATCGTAAATTTTAAAATAAAATAAAAAACTATCGACCTGATATATATATATATATAACCCACAACAATGCCTCTCAAAGAAACCAAACATGAACTAAACTGTGAGTCTGTGACTGATCCGCCAAGCACCAAGTTTCAGGAATTGAACTGGAATAAGAGCATGAAAAAGGTGGCCAAAATAACTGAGGAATTGAACTGGAATAAGAAGATGATGATAGTAATTTGGGCTCCCTCACATGCAAATTTTCACCAACAAGATAATAGGAAGAAAAAAAACAAAATAATCAGTAATCAATTCACCAAAAGTTGATGAAAAGGGGGAAATGATAGTGTTGCTGATGAAAATGAAAATTAAATAAATAAATTGATAGAGCATGAATAAACGATGTAAACCGTGCAATAGAAGGAGTTGATTGAAATAGATGAATACTAGAGTAGTAGTAGAAGCAAATTGGAGAAGGGGAATTTATAGGCGAACCTATAGAGCATCAATAAACGATGTAAATCGAGAAATAGAAGGAATTGATTGAAATAGAGGAATATTGGAGTAGTAGTAGTAGTAGGAAATTGGAGAAGGGGAAATCACAGGAGAAGGAAATTGGGAAAATGAATGGCTGAGAGTTGGCTACAGACTATAGACTATAGTACTTAGCAATACACGTGACTATGCACATGAAACACTGTTACAGGTGTTAAAGATATTTCTTAATATCTTGTTTATATCTTCTATTAGTTTATGTTAATATTAGTTTTCCATATATTGTTTATAGTATATTTCCTAGATTGTATTCTTGTATAGCAAGGCAATATATCTTGTATAAATACCACCTCTTTGTATCATATTATTCATCAATGCAATATACAAATACATCCAATTGTTTACATGGTATCAGAATACTAACGATCCTCAAACCCTAAACCTAAATCGACTTTTGTCTTCCTCCCATGGCCACCTCGGCTGCCACCCTACCCAACTCCCATGAACCACTCGTTCCTCTCCTCCTTGTCAATCTATCTATGGTTGCTAAACTCACCCCTCTTACATATATGTCATGGCAAGATCAAATCGAGTCCATCTTATTTGGTTACGATCTCATCAAATTCATTGATGGAACCCACCCATGCCCTTCGGCTACCCTACCCGATCCAACCGATGCCACCAAAGCAAGCACCATTCCAAATCCCGCTCACAAAACTTGGAAACGCCAAGATCATCTTCTTAAAGGTGCTCTCCTTGGTACCCTTGACCCTACCATCCACTCCCTCGTCATGTGTGCCCCTACCACACGTGATGTTTGGGCTACTCTTGCCTCAACCTACGCCAATCCGTCCCGTGCCCACATCCTTCAAATTAAAGACCGTCTCAACTCCATTCGCAAAACTAATCAAAGCATTACCGAGTATATGCAAACCATTAAAGCATGTGCTGACAAATTAGCCGTCCTTGGGAAACCAATGGATCATGAAGACTTGATAGACAAAATCATTTGAGGTCTTGAATACAATACCTATCGATCCGTCATCGATGCAGTTCAAGCTCGTGATGAACCCATCTCTTTTGAATCACTCCATGAAAAACTACTCAACTTCGAGCTTATAAACAACCACTCCACATCCCCTGCTCCGTTCCCTGCCACGGTGCATGCCGCCTCCTACAACCCTCGCTCTGCCTCCACCTACACCCGGTCCCCCACTTTCCCTGGTCACGCCACGGTTGATGCCAACCAGCCTAAACAAGACCCTCCATTCAAAGGTTTTTGCCAATATTGTGGTGCTAAAGGTCATGTTCTATTCTTTTGCTACAAATTTAAACGTGATTATCCCACTGTTACCTTACCTTCTCGTACTCTAAACCGACAAACACCTCATCCCTTCCCTCAAGCCCATACTACCACCACCGGCCCTATGTCAACCCATCCCCACACCGACTCCAGCTATCTTCTTGATAGTGGGGCATCTCATCACATCACTGGGGATCTTGACACCTTGGCCCTTCACTCTCCATATGACGGTAGTGACGAAGTTCTCATTGGTGATGGCTCATCGCTACCAATTACTCACCTAGGTTCGTTTACCGTTCCTATTTCTCATTCCTCGTCTTTAAAATTCACTAACGTTTTTTGTGTACCTCGCATCTCTCGTAATATAATTTCAATTTCCAAACTTTGTCATTATAATAACACCATTTGTGAATTTTCCTCTTCTCTTTGTTTTATAAAGGACAAAATTTCGGGTCGCATTCTCCTTCAAGGTCAACTTAAAGACGGTGTCTATGAATGTCGTATCTCGGCTCCTTGTGTCCATGCTTGTCAAGTCTCTCCTTGAACCGAGTGGCAACACAAGCTTGGTCATCCCGCTATTCCTATTTTAAAGTTTTTCGTAGTCATTTTAATTTAAACATTATGTCATCGTCTTTTACTTCATGTAATTCTTGTGATATTCACAAGAGCCACAAACTTGCTTTTTATCAAAATACAATTCGCTCTAATGCTCCACTTGATTTGATTTTTTCCGATGTTTGGTCTTCTCCTATCATGTCTTATGACGGATTTAAATACTACATTATCTTTGTTGATCACTTCACTAAGTTTATTTGGTTTTATCCGATGAAATTAAAATCCGATGCTACGCAAATGTTTATTCGCTTTCGCACATTAGTTGAAAAATATTTTAATCGCCCCATATTACAAGTATACTCTGACAATGGTGGTGAATATATTAAACTCGCTCACACACTTGTAGCCAACGGAATTAGTCACCTTACTACTCCTCCTCACACGCCTGAACTCAATGGGTACTCCGAACGCCGTCACCGTCATATTGTTGAAACTGGTCTCTCCTTACTCACACATGCTTCCATGCCCACAACTCACTGGCCTCACGCCTTTGCCACAACCACATTGATAAGGGTAAAGTCGCGTCACCTTAATCAAAGTAAAACCTAATTCACTACTAACTAATAGTCAGCGGTAAGTAAGGTATCGAATCCACAGGGAGGCGGTAATATTCTAATCTGTTAAACTAGGTTCGTCTCTAAAGTAACAAATTCGGGGTTTGAGATTGGTTTCTAAACTAAAAGCAATCAACAATAACAATAAATAATAACAATAACAATAACAACTATAATAACAACTAATAATAAGCAATAACAACTAATAATAAAAGGTTGAAAACAATGAGATTAAAAGTCTAGGGTCACAGGTTCACTAGGATTATTGTTCAGGGATAGGGAGTAATCAATTATCATGCAATAAAGTTATCTAAGGTCACAAGATCGGTCGATTCAATTATGCCCTTTAGATCTACGATTAACATGCGATCGCTATAATTAAACGAGTTCTATTCAATTATCGTAGCCTATCTTAGTCTTAACCCTGTCGGTGTCAATCCTAATTCGCAAGACTAGTTAATTAATCCTGGCCAGTAATCAAACAACTAGAATTAAAACGATAATCAAACGATAACCATGCAATTGCAATTCAATCAATTAATCTACCCCTTCTAACAATCCTAGATCCCCTTTCAACCCTAGAAAGAAATTTAGCTACTCATAACGATATAAACAACAACAATAATAATTAAAGTAAACATGATTAACAATTATGAAAGGATTAACAAAGAACAATTAAGGAACAAGAAGACAATTAACTGAATAACAAAGAAAGATTAGGAATACCGATTACAGGATGAACTAAAGACAATCGTCTTTGATGAATAAAATCCAGCGGAAAAGTAAATTAAACTAAAGTTTCTGATTTCAACCCTCAAAGTATTCTAAAGCCTAAGAAAGCATGTATAAGAATATCTAATTAAGAAAGACGAGCTTTCTTTTTATATTACAAAAGATCCTACTAATTAGGTTAAATTTAAGGAAAACACGAAAATCTGCCGAAATAGTGACTTGCTCGATCGAGCAAGGGCCTTCTGCTCGATCGAGCAAGCTCTGACCACGACTCGACCGAGCAAGGTTGGACTGCTCGATCGAGCAAACCTTCCTTTAGCTCGTTTTCTTCACTTTCCTTCATTTCTTCTCTTTTCTTCCTCGATTCTCGTGCCTAGCTTCTACGATCCAACTCCGCCATGCTCCATATCATCTCAAAAAGCTCCAAATGCATCCAATCTGCATTAAAACATAACAAAAGTGGCAGAATCGATATTCTAGCTAAAATAGCATAGAATAAGCGAGGAAATACGGTAAATCGAGTTAAATGCATCTAAGGGAGGCATAAAATAGGTATATAAATAATGATCATCACACATATTTAATAAATCGCTTACCAACACCCACATTACAACACTCCTCACCGTTTTCTCGGCTCTTTGGGTTCAATCCCAACTACTCCAAACTCCGATGTTTCGGTTGTCTATGCTACCCTTGGCTCTGTCCCTACACTCACCACAAATTGGAACCGCGTTCCACTTTGTGCATCTTCGTAGGATATTCTCCAACGCAAAGTGCTTACTATTGCCTTGACCCCATTACCTCTAAAATCTACGTTTCCCGACATGTCAAATTCATTGAGTCTACCTTTCCCTACCCACGACTCACAACCACCTCCAATTCACCAGCCCCCATCTCCGCCCGTGACTGGTCGTCCACCCTTGTCTCACCCTCCTCACCTCCTCTGCCACCTCCCCCTGCCCCTGCTCCTCCTGCACCCTCACCCCCTACCACACCCCGTAACCTGTCTTCCCCCCTTCCCCTGCTCATTCCCCTGCCACTTCCCCTGCCCACTCCCCTGCCGTATCCCCTGTCACCTCCCCTGCCGTATCCCCTGCACAGCCCCCTGTTGCAGCTCCCCCACCTCCCCCTCCTCCTCCTCCTCCTTCTCCTCCTCCCCCACTACCCACTCATCCCCATGGAACCCGTCTTTCCCACAACATTCGTGCCCCCAACCCCAAATATGCCAACTTGGCCACCGTTACTCCCCCCTCTCGCCTACCCAAAACTGTCAAACAAGCCTTGATTGACCCCCTATGGTGGGATGCTATGCAACTTGAGTTCGATGCTCTCCAACACAATGCCACCTGGACACTTGTCCCTCCTCAGCCCACCATGAATATAATTGGATGTAAATGGATATTTCGCACTAAATACAAACCCGACAACACAATTGAAAAATACAAAGCTCGTCTCGTCGCCAAAGGATTTCTTCAACGACCCGGTATTGACTACTCGAACACATTCAGTCCGGTAGTCAAACCAGCCACGGTACGTACCATTCTATCTCTTGCTCTTGCACATGGGTGGCGCCTACGCCAATTAGACGTCAATAATGCCTTCCTTCAAGGCACCTTAACCGACGATGTTTATATGTCACAAGCACCGGGGTTTATTCATCCCGACAAACCCACTTATGTCTGCAAACTCACCAAAGCCATTTACGGTCTCAAACAGGCTCCTAGAGCTTGGTACACTACACTCAAAAATTTTCTCCTTGCCTCGGGATTTACTAGCTCCTTGGCCGACCCATCACTATTTTACCTACACTCCAAACATTGCACCCTATATCTTCTCGTTTATGTGGATGATATTATTATCACTGCCCCGACATCACTCATGTTAACTCGTTTATTACATCACTTTCCTCAAAATTTTCACTCAAAGATCTCGGCAACCTTTCATACTTTTTAGGAGTCGAAGTTACACCCAACCCCCATGGTTTACTACTTACCCAATCCAAATATATCTATGATATACTAGAAAAATTTCATATGCTTGATGCTAAACCATCTCCCACACCTATGGCACCATCTCCACCACTAACCCGTGATGGTGGCTCACCCATTTCTAACCCAACCGACTATCGAGCCATCCTTGGCTCCCTTCAATACTTGTCTTTTACTCGTCCCGATATTGCCTTTAGTGTCAACAAATTGTCTCAATATATGACAAATCCCACGGACCTTCATTGGGCTGCCCTCAAACGTGTGCTACGGTACCTTAATGGTACGTGTAATGTTGGCCTTCAACTGTTTCGTTCCTCGCCTCATCGTCTTCATGCCTTTTGTGATGCGGATTGGGCGGGTGACAAGGATTCTTTTGTCTCCACTTCCGGTTATATTACCTATCTCGGTCGTAATCCGTTGTCTTGGGCGTCCAAGAAACAACGAGCTCTTGCTCGTTCCTCCACTAAAGCTGAATTTCGTGCTATTGTCGACACTACCTCTGAGCTCACTTGGTTACAATCTCTCCTTACTGAGCTTTGGGTTCTTCCCTCTGGTTCTCCAGTTATTTATTGCGATAATTTAAGTGCTACTCACTACTCTGCAAATCCCGTCTTTCATTCCCGTATGAAACACTTGGCTCTTGCCTTCCATTTTGTTCGTGAGCGGGTTCAACAAGGTTCTTTTCGCGTCCAACACATCTCCGGTGATGATCAACTTGCTGATGTTCTAACCAAACCATTGCTACGGTCCCGTCATCGTTTTCTGCTCTCCAAGATTGGTCTTGCTTTCAACTCGTCCATCTTGCGGGAGCGTGTTAAAGATATTTCTTAATATCTTGTTTATATCTTCTATTAGTTTATGTTAATATTAGTTTTCCATATATTGTTTATAGTATATTTCCTAGATTGTATTCTTGTATAGCAAGGCAATATATCTTGTATAAATACCACCTCTTTGTATCATATTATTCATCAATGCAATATACAATTACACAGTAAGGGAACTTTGGGTCTTTTAAAGAGTATAGATTATCTTCTTCTTCTCTTTCTTCCTCCTTCCTTTGATCCTCCATTTTTTTTTTTATTTCTTCATCTTCAAACCTCTATTTCTTAATTATACTCTCATTTATCTTTTAGTTGTTTTAAAAAATTTTCAATAATAAGACTCATATTTCTTCATCAAATATAAGACGGATTGTTAAGTAGTTTTTTCTGGACAATTTAATTTCAACTTCACTAAAAACAGCGTTTGAAATATACGGGTATGAAAGTTGAATGAAGGAGGAGGAAGGAGGTTTTTGAACAAAGATGATGTTGGTTTTTATGGTGATTTGCTAATAATGTGAGGATAGAGTAAAGAGATGCGGGTGATGTGAGTCTAGAGATATCGTCAATGGTGAGACAAGACGGAGGTGGCTTAACCTGTCTTTCCCTTGTTCCTTGCAACCACCATTACTGTTGCTGATGGAGTTGTTTCGCATCAAATTCAACATCCTATTTAGGAGTAGCTACGCACTCATCAACAAACTGCCAAATACTCCGTCCTTATTCTACGTAGCATCGTTAATCTAGTTAATTTTAATGTTGTATCTTTAACTGTTTATCTTAGGAGCTGTAATAGAATAGCTATCAATGTTGCCCGTAAGGCAGTGTAGGCTGTTCTTATATTGTTGTCAAAAAAAAAAAAAAAAAACTGCCAAATAATAAAAATGATATACACCATCTAGTGACGGTGATGGGAGTTTCACGATGAATGTTCAAGACTTGGCAACCATTAACATGTCAGATGGAGCTGAAATCATGAAGCTTAATTTAGCTTGAATTGAAGATTTGAAGGATTTAAATTCTTTTGTTTTTGTTCAAAGTGACGAGTGGGAGAGGCAGTCATATTAAAGGTAATTAAAGACTTGAAGGTAATAACAAGTCAAGGAAACCGGCTTAGTAGATTTCCCTTCCATAAGATCACTAAAAGCTAAATGAGGGGATAGATAGGATTTTTCTCGGTTAAATCTTAGTGTGGATTAATATGAGAATGGTAGGCATTTGTTGGATTATTCCCATCAAATAACCCAATTTGATATCCAGTGGATCCTATCGAAATTAGAGATGTTGAAGACACTCTTGCAGTGGTGGATGCAAAATCTTTTGTTAAGGTGGGCACAAAACGCATGGTGGGAAATTTTTATATAACTGTGGAAACTTGAAAGAAAATATTTAATTATTTTTCTTAGATAAAAACGCATGGGGGAAAAGTTGGTTGGCTTAATGAAGTAAGTACAAATTTTGTTGATCGAGATTATAGAGATTCCAAATACTCCACATGGTTTGTAACTGATAAAAAAGATTTAAAACTTAAATAAGAGTAATAAATATGGATAAAAGTAAGAAATAAGTTGAGGGTTGCTATCTAACTTCTCTCGCCAACCTTGTCTTCCTCTTTCTCCCTTTGCCATCTCACAATTGGTTAAATAAATATATATATCGTGTGGGGTCGGATGTCAAGTGGATGAGACAAAATATACATTATTTTAAGCGATTGTGAGATGTGAACTTTGAGAAGAGAAAGTAGATAGAATTCCTCAAATAAGTAAAATATTATACGAGATGTGGTGAACCTTGAAATGTGGTTTAACGAAAATTTTAACTCTAATTTCGTATTATACAAGAGAAATTGTTGTCAAATTGTTCTCTTATAAACCTCTCAAGTCTGTCAGCAATGAAACAAAGTTACCCCTGAGCTTAGCTAGTTTCCTTGACTTATAAGGCAAAGTCCATAACTTATAAGATTATGTTTATCAGTAGTTCTTCCAGCCCAACTTAGCCCTATTTCCTACCTTAAAATATTAATTTATTTTTCTTAACTTACTTACAAGACCTAGTTCTCATTTTTGATGTTTTATCAATCCCTTCCTTAACCTACTTTAACCCAACATTTATCTTACTTTTAATATACCCCACGAAATAAAAAACAATCGACTAAATTAAGTTTTGACCCAAGTTTTTTATATAGGTTTTAAATTTATATGAAAGTTATTTAGTATTTTTTAGCATTTATATAATTTTTTTTCGTAAATACATTTATCAATCAATAAAGTAAATGACTAAACGAACTCGGAAATATATCAAAAGTGATCTTTATTTGTAGAGCACAAAAATGTAAGAATATTGGTATAACTATATAATTTTTGTTATTGGTAAAACTATAACTAAAATCATTTATAATAAAAATTTAACTTTGATAATTCATGCTATGTTTATCTTACTTTAATGGTTTATAAATGTATTTACGAAAAAGAAATTGTAGACCAAGCGCTCCACATAAATGAACTTATAATTTTTGACCCAACATTTATCTTACTTTTAATTCATGGTGTTAGTTTTACACCCGTGCAAAATTACACGAGATTGCTACTTGAAACTGCTATAACCCATACTAAATAATAAAATTTCTAAGCCACCTTTCATCTAATAGAATATACAAATCTTTAACCTTTTAAAATGTATGAAGTTTGGAAAAGATTTCTTATGAATAGTATTGAGACCAAGACTAACCCAACCCATCCCAAACTAACCCAACCCATGTTTGTTTAACCAAACTCTCCTCCTCCATTCATTTCCTTCTTCTGTTTCTGCCTTCTCCTCCTCCATTCATTTTCTGATTGTCTTCCCACTAAATCCCCTTTCTTTAACCTTTTTCATCCTATTTCCTCTTATTTTTATATTATCTTAATTTGTTGAAGAAGAAATATAGCAAGGTAAAGTATCCTTTTTTGTTTTTCATTGTTATAGATCTGTATTTCCATCTTATTGATGCTTTTAGTTTGATTAGTGCCTTTCAGTTTGGATTTTAATTGATGGGTCGTTATTAGGGTAAGGTTTAATTTTAGATAAGGGGGCTAGCCTATGTTGATGATTGCGGCAGAACCATGTACACGGCGATTGCCTTGCATAAATTTAGTGATCTCCTTCGGATTACTGTCAAATATAAAGATGACCGAAGGAAGGTATAGGCATAAGGATGATGATCCCAAGAAGATTACTGTCAAATTTTGACGTTCGGAGAGGTTGAGCAAGCTACTATGGAGAACACACCTGAAGATGAATTTCAGAAGTCTATCATACCAAAACTGGGTAAGAAACTGGATA
Source organism: Heliosperma pusillum (assembly GCA_022085475.1). NCBI lineage: Eukaryota > Viridiplantae > Streptophyta > Magnoliopsida > Caryophyllales > Caryophyllaceae > Heliosperma > Heliosperma pusillum. Next base: position 73,547 of record JAIUZE010012570.1, on the reverse strand, counting down.
TCGTGCTACTCAATTGACTTACCCGTAGAGTAGTATTTCACATGTGCTAACCTTCCCATCCATTTACAACCACTCATTCTGACTTTACCGTCTCTCCCACACTTTTTCCCAATTTCCCGTTTCTATTACTCATTCCTCATTCACTTAGTTACTAATTTTCTCCCTCCAATTTTTCAATTTAGTGTTTTAAATGTGACTAATCTCTGTTTTTTCTTCATTCTTGTTTTGTATTTGTTATGGTTGATATGCCCTATTCCGTATTTTATAAATTAGTACTATAATCTTGATAACTTACTACTATGTTTATTTAATTTGTCAAATTCTCTATGAATTGCCTCGATTAATTGTTTTAAGTATCATAATTCACTTAAAAGGGCTGGAAACAATGATAACAGACCCCCTATCCCGCAATTTGTGAGAGTCATTGAGGTACTGGGATAACGTTGTTGTTGTAAGTATTTACCATGAGTTTGGTCATATCGTCCACGACCGTATCCTTCAAATATCTAATACGGAGTATCTAATTACGGATTCTAATTAGTGATGGCTGATTTTGTTTGTTGATGGGTTTCTGAATGTATGCAGGTTCTAAGTGACTCTGAGAAAAGAGCAGCGTCGTTTGCTTTTCTGCTTAATTTTAATGCAGTTGCAATTGTTGAGAACAGACAACATCGGGTCATGTTCAGCCACCAATGCCGTTTAATTATTTAGATCTTTAGTTTTAATGTTGGTGTACTGATATAGAGGAGGAAGTAATAGTTAGGCATATCACCCTCTCTTAATTCTGCTGTATTTATCTTTTCGCTTACCAATTTACATTAATGAATCTTGCGGTATTTTTTTACCAGATTTGGAACGACATTGGCGTGCCTATTCTAGGTGGCAAGAGCAAAATCAGAGATAGACTTTGGTGGTATTGCCGAAGATAGGAGTGGATCTTATAATAAGCGGTTTGTATCCATATACCTGTGCTATTTGATATCACATTATTAGAAATACTATATTTTTCTGTTCAGTACAAACTTTTGATTTTTCTATTTCAATTTTTCATCAGCTTTATATTAAGTCTTATCTGTCTTATTTCTTGATTCTGTAATCCATATATTATGTTTTCCAATCGTGGGCAGTTTGGGGAGAACACAAGTAACTCAATCGGTAATACCCTGTGTAACACCCCGACCCAAACCTTGGGTCGGGAGCGGTCACTCATGATAGCTCTCCAGGCTGTGTACATGGCCCACAGATCAACACGGGTCCTTTCCAGCGCATTTTGTCCTCACTCATGCGCATCCCGGGAACCTTCCCAGGAGGTCACCCATCCTAAGACTACTCTCAGTCAAGCACGCTTAACTTTTGATTTCTTTTGCATGGATGACCAGAAAAGAAAGTGCACTTTGGTGATATGAGTAGTACTTTCAATCCTTTTAAGCACTAGTCATATAAGCCTATTAATGGACCTCTTCAAATAACGTGGGGTGTTACAATCACCCCCACTTGAAGAACGCAACGTCCTCGTTGCGCCTGGGAGCATAACCGCTAACCCAGAATCCTCCCCCGCTAGGTGGGTGACCCGGGTACTCCCGACCACAGGCTCACCACACGGTCGCAGGGTTGCTCTGATACCATTTGTAACACCCCGACCCAATCCTTTGGTCGGGAGCGGTCACTCATGATAGCTCTCCAAGCTGTGTACATGGCCCACAGATCAACACGGGTCCTTTCCAGCGCATTTTGTCCTCACTCATGCGCATCCCGGGAACCTTCCCAGGAGGTCACCCATCCTAAGACTACTCTCAGTCAAGCACGCTTAACTTTTGCGTTCTTTTGCATGGATGACCAGAAAAGAAAGTGCACTTTGTTGATATGAGTAGTACTTTCAATCCTTTTAAGCACTAGTCATATAAGCCTATCAATGGACCTCTTCAAATAACGTGGGGTGTTACACCCTGTCTAATTGTTATACTTTTGTATGATCTATGATTTGATAACTTGTTACGGATCCACTGACCATACTTCCTTTGAAACATGAAAGATATGTGTCTTAGTAAAGATGACCTCTGGTTCAAACTAATGGACAAAAACACTGGGTGGAAACCTTTGAACAACAAACAACATTTTATTTGATAATTAGTTACATTATTTTAATTACTATTCTCAATAATAACCATCACCTCAACCTTGTAAGTGTTTTTAGCTAAAATCTCTTTTTATTTGTTATATCATGTAAGGGACATGTTTCTTAAAATCAAGAGATCCTTTACCATGATCAAATTTTAAAATTCTCTAATTTTTGGCGCTTGTAGGTGTGTTGGCAAAGATCGATCTCTCAACTTGACTTAATTCAATTAAGGCTCTGTGTAAGTAAATTCGTAGCTCTGTCTTCGCTCAAATTTTATTTGCAGTATATTTGTGTCAGTTTGTGTGAGTGCCTGGGTGGTATTGTCTTGAAAGAGTACTTATGGCATAGTGATAACACAAGGGTAGGCTGCAAGCTTCTTACTACCCTTTGTAACATGCAAGAGCCCTCCCTGAGTCACTAGAGTAATGATGTTGTTGTTATGAGGGTGAGGGTGTGAGTAATGCTGCTCTTAAGTCACTTGGTAATGCTTCTCTTTGCAATACGCAAGAGCCCCCTCAAGTCATTATGCTTTGTTGTTTTCCCATGTTCTGTAATGTTTGGTTTCCTTAAGATTGTTGGCCTTTTTATGTTTGGGTTTATACTCACTATCATTTGGAATTACAGGTCTGGGTAAGACTTGAGTCTTGCGTTTCTCTGATGGTTTCTCCAGATCAAGTTTCATTACAACCATATAGGTCTGGTTAGATTTTTCTGGTTACCCATATTTAATGTTGTAGAATAAGTCTTAGATACATCAATAATTTGTTTTATAATTATTATTCTGAAAAGAAAGTTGCTTTCTAGAAGTCTGGTTCATGGTTCCTATCTCTGTAATTGACATTTTTTTTAATACGCTATTTAGAAATTCACTCAAAGTTTCTTTCTTTTAAGTTGATACTTGTATTTGTATGTGACTCATTTGGTTCTTTAGTATATTTTGGCATATAAAGAAACCAGGGTTGCTAAACAAGATGCAACTTTAAGGTCATTATTGTTCATGTTTTGGTAGTAATAAAAATATGAGTTTTTAAGCGCCTCAGGTATATACAGGATCTCAGAAAGATACCTTTTTTTGTTGTTTATTTGTCATTTCATAGTTTTTTATGATTTGAAGTTTGATTATATAGTGTATGTTTGTTGAATGATCTTATTCTTGGTTGAAATTCTAATTGTGTACAAATTGTTATTTAAGATAGTTGTAATAAGCGTGAAAGGGATCTAAAAAAACAGTTCATGTGGCCGGTTAGTAATGAACATTGATTAGCGTTACATGTGTGTTTCTGGATCTGTTTCAACTTAGGACAGTCGTACGAGAGATTTATTGCTGATTGAGTGCGAATTCTAAATTATGATGGGTGTAAGCGTGAAATGGATCTAAAGCAACCAATGTAGTCGCCTGGTAATACGCATGGTTTTAGATCCGTTACAACTTAAGACAGCTATACGGGAGATTTACTAATGAATGAATGCTTGAAAGTTGAAAATCCATAAGCTTTTGCTGCAATCGAAAGTGAGATTACATGTGTTGTTGCAATTTTTTTGTGATTTGAGGGGAAAAGAAAAATGGAGTGAATTAGCAGAAAGAAGATTGTGTTATCTGCTAGGAGTACTTTTCAGCACATTTGCTTTGTGTGATTTGTTTGTTATAGATTCGAAAGTTGGATTTTGACATGCCTTTGACGTTGATTTGTGAAAGAAATGTATTTTATCATTAAAGTATCATGATTCTCTTTTGTTCATATTGTGAATTGTGATAAACAAGAATTAGTGTTGAATCGTTGGGTTCCCCACCCGTTTGAGCTAAGGTTTTTTGTTATTTTATAGTACTTTTATTTATTTATTTATTTTACATTAGTTTGCTTGTTTCAGTTATTGTATATATAGTTGATATATTTAGGATGTGATTACAGTTGTTGTTGAGAAATACGAGAATCGGGGTAAATTTTTCAGGCTGTAGATCATATACAAATAATTAATTCCGGTGGACAATAACTTCTGCAGCATCAATTACGATGAAAAGGAAGAGGGTCGAGCAATGAAAGCAGCGCATAGGAGAAATCGAAATGGTGTATTCTGCTTCCATGGTGGAGTAATGGCGCTGGACATGAAGGTATGAATTATGGTGTCAATGTCTTACTCTTGAATTGTAGTGTTACATGTTAATATTGTACAGAGAGATATGCTAAGAGATATGCTAATATCTGGGATTTGCTGTGTTCAATCGCATCCCTTCAGCCAATTTTTTTGGGGATAATTCTATTGTAACGCATGTCATAGTTATTGAACTATAACATTCTAATTCTATTGTAACGTCAATAATAGGAACGCTTTAAGTCTTCAACTGACTAGATATATTATGTGAGTAAATCCACATGTGGTCTTGAGTATTTTTTTCTTAGCCTTTTTTGTATGTTTCAAGTAGTTTACAACCTTTATATGTGCTTTTTCCAGATTTCTGATAAAGAGCCTTTGATTTGCCTGTGCTTTTGCTTCAGAGGTAAACATTTTATTTTGGCGGTGTTTTTAGATCAAGTGCACTAGGGTTTTTACAAAGAAGATTTAGGCTATCAAGTGATTAAATAACTATGTTATATAGGTTATCGAGTGATTACAATTATTTCTGTTGTTTTACTCAAAAGTTAATTTATTTGTGATGTATTCTTTGTCTGACATTTGATTCAACTGCCTGATTCAATTTATTCGGAATTTGAGGATATTTGATGATTGATAAAAAAAGAATATAAGGTTTCGCACTGAAATCATACGTGCCGGTTGACGTCTGCAAGATGTAGGGAGTAGGCTAGGTGTGGAAGGTTGGAGATGGTTTATTTGCTTATGGTTTATTGGAGGTCGAAACACCTCTTCTGTGGTTCTGTTGCTGAAAATGGTCGAAACATCTTTACTTGCGTCCTCCCTCCTTTATTACCTCCAACATTAATAGTGTGTCCAATCTCCATCGCCACTAGAGGCTTCCAGGTCAGATGTTCAACCTACACCAACTTCTTCAGTTCACCCATCTCATTCTTCGAGTTTCCCTAACTGTCATGCGATATTGCCGGCTGTTTCACGTGCTCTCTCGCTCCATCAAAGTTGCCTAATTATGGTGAGTACGCTTTTCTGGCCTATTTAAAATGTATGAAGTTTGGTTTCAAAAGTCTTGGCTTTGGCTAAGTCTGAGGCTACATCGTCGATAGTTGGTCTGATTTTCTGCAAGCTCAAACTATGCGAGTGCTCATGTGCAATTACTTAGTTTGTGAATTTGTGGCTTGTTTAAAGTTTAGAATCAATTCCAAAAAAGAAAGCTACCATGATAAGCGGTGTTGGATCTAAATATGATTTTTGAGTTTGTACTGCTTTTGAGTGTAGGGTGTGAATCTGGTGTTGGGTTTTAGCTTACACAAAATTTCAGACGAGTGCCCTTATCATAGTAGTTACGCATTGCTATCTATTTGTCTTTGCTGTAGGTAAGATTTTTTAAAATTTAGATATACTCTCAGAGAATTGATTAGAAGCGGAAAACATGACATGTTAATATGACATGTTAGTCTTTTGCTTTGCTATTCACAATAAGATCGTTGTTGTGGTCAATATCATCATCTGGCTCATTGAAATTCACAATGGTTTTAGTTCATCGTTGTGGTCAATAGCATTTATGTCATTAATTACATAGCCGTTAGATTAACAGATGAAATTGTGAACGGTGATACTCGGGTACGTATGAATTACCACCAAATTTGTCTTTATAGCTCTCTATACTTGACTGAACAGTGTGGTGCTAGAAATACTGACCTCTGACAAGGAAAAAGGGATTTACAGTAGTCTGAACTAAATCGCATATGTTATCTATGATAGGAGGAAGGTTCAAAATGTAGTGTAGGATGAAGTTCTCATTTTTTTTAGTTACACATACTGATTACTAGATATCTAAAATCTCCTAGCATTTAAATGCGAAGAATGGAGATATCTGTAATAAAAAAAACTTTCCACTTCCTTCTTACCTCACCAACACAAAGTTGAGCTTTCTCTCTATGTATGTCTCCTAACTTTTTGAAATTGGCCGGTCTCGTTTTACTCCCTACAAAATCAAATTTATAGAAGCTTCAAACGGAGGAAAAATGTTGTTATTGATCGACGAGATTGAAAATTGCGAGTTGGAAGTCAGATTTATTGTCAGGAGGCTGCTAAAACAATGGTTGGCGTCATTTACTTGTCTTAAGAAGTCGGGCTGTCCAAATGGCGTCATTATGGTTGTTGGTCTATTAGATTTAAGTTGGAATTGTACGTTTGTGGTTCACTCAAACTTTTTATCCCGGATTAATTTGATGTATTAAATGAAATTTACGTAACCACCATGATGTACCCTCTCGGATCCGAACACAGAGTTTTAAGAAAGTGGCCTTGTTGTAGGATGAAGTGAGGTTTCTAAGTTTAGGTGGTTGGGTAGTCACCTTGAGAACTCTAACAGAACACTAGAAACATAGTGTCGTGTGCTTAAAGTTTAGAAATCGGGACTATTCTCAGTATGTATTTTGTGTTATTGGGTGTTTGATGAAAAATTTTCAAGGTACCATGTTTAATATCTCTAGAATGTCCGTTGTCTTCATTTATATAACTAGAACAGTCTTCTCCAACCATATTCGTTGGGATCCCATTGGATTAAAGGTGCTCTTAAAGTAATTTGGAAAGGTATTATTGAAACTCGAACAATATTTAAAGTAAGCAAGTGTCAGTTTAATAAGTTAGAACCATAGAATTAACGGAAAATTCACGTGGTACCCCTAAACTTTGTCAAATTGTACGTGGTAGACAATTTTTAAAGTTTGTGCACATAGTAACCTTGAGATTTGATTTTCGAGTATGTCGTGCTCTTTTTATCGTTCTTAGAATCTTCAAATGAGCATAAATCGTACACTAGAAATCGGAATTTGCCAAACAAAAATTTTAAATTGATTAACTCTTCGAGATCTATAATTTGATCGAACAAACAATGGTCATTCGGAAATTTAAGATCGAAGTTAGGGACGATTTTAGGTTTTCGCGAGAAAAAAACCTTAGAAAACGTCAGTCGGCAATTTTTTTTTCTCAAATCGTAGATTATGACAAGAAAATGTTTTTAGGAAAAAAAATTCGCCAAATCCGAATTCCGGTGCAAGGGTTATGCTTAATTGAAGTTTTTTAAAGTGACGAAAAGGACATATTGTGCATAAAAATAAAACGTAAAGGGTGACATGTGCACAAACTTAAAATAGCGGGTACCATGTGCAAAGTGGTAAAGTTTAGGGGTACCACGTGAATTTTCCGTAGAATTAATATAGAAAACTAATTAGGATGGAATTAGCATTTCCTTTTTGAAAAATGTTAGGGTACCACGCACCACTGACTACTGACTACTGACTTTCACTCTTTCAGTACCACTCTTTCACATTTTCTTTGTTTTTTTTTCTATTTTAAAAAATAAGATAGGAATCTGGTTTACCCATTAATTGTCATTCATTTACTCAGCTCACGGCATGCGCATTATAGAGGAAAACATATAATGGGGGTAGGCTCCACCACTTGGCATGTCGGTTATTGTAGATTGTTGAATTGTTGATGTCTATTGTATGACGGTCAATTGTTCTGCTCTGTTTATTATATCATTATTAATTATCAGACTGAAATGTCTTTGCTATCGTTCTTGGCATTAGGAAAAGGAAGATAAAAACGACTGGAAAGCTAGCTGGCAAAGCGAGCGACCAGCGAGGATTGAAGAATATAGATATTCACAGAGATAATAGAGCAAGCATGATTTGGCCTAATTTAATTTTCTCAAACTCTAAGATTTGGGGATTAATTTTGCTTATTGCATCCCTTTAAAGTTGGTGGTAAATGACAGTATAGATGACACTTGCCATTGCTTATACACTAAGGCCTAATTTTGTCAATTTTTTTTGTCTTAACTCTTAATAGTCATTACTTTCTGATGCTTTCAACGTGAATATTGGTATGTCATTCTCATTAGCATGATATAATATGTATACCTTCGGTTTGTCGTTCGACACAGATAAAAAGTAGCAGCAGCAGCACTTGTTTCACTCTCAAAAGACATTTGTTGTATGAATTGAACCGCTAATTAATGATTTGGCGTCTTTTAATGAGGATGTGTGTCTAAACTTGGCACGCATGATTAATCCATCATATTTTCTTACACAAATATGCTTGGAGGCATTCATTTGGATTCGATGTCCCTTGTTAGTTGTTATCACTTTTTCCTAGAAAAGGAGAAAAATGTGTTGGTCTAAGGTGAAATAGATGTGTCGTGTGAAGCAGTAACTCAACAAGTTTATTTTCGGATAAAGTCCACTAATCACACAATTCAACGGTGTGAAGGAAGGAGATCAAAAATAGAGTAGGGTACATGAAGGAGCAGGAGAGGTAGGTCATGAAAAAGGATGACTTGTAGCAGTAGGTCTTGCTTGCAACGAGTATTTTGTGAGAGAAAATGGGTAGAGGAGACAAGGTGGGCACCCCCCATGTGCTTTTCCACTCACCCTTGATGAGTATTTTGTGAGAGAATATGGTATCCGTCTTAAGCTTGCGACGGATAGTGTCCGTCACAAATGAGAATTTGTGGACTTTTAGATAATAAATGTATTATTGAAGATATTATGACAATACGTCTTCTCTCAAATTGTGTCTCATGTGAAATAAACACGTATATTATTTCGTATATAATTATTTGTTTATTGATTTGTCTAATATGTAACACTGTCTCATTTGGAGTGATGTATTTGTTATGATTTTGATTGGTCCTTTAATTGAAGCACTTTTCAAAGAATATGAGCTGTTTTTCTTGATTATTCATTACGATAGGTGAATTGAAATATGAGGAAAGAACCAGGTTTGCGTATACTGATTACAATACTGAATACTAGGATATATTAGTATAGCGAGTGGATTATTTCACCTTTAAAAATTAGCTAGGAAACTTTCAAGTGGGAAATTATAGGGTAAAGAAGGATGAGGAACATGAGTGTTGGGGTGTGTTAGGGAGTGAAAGAAGGGAGGAGGATGAGCACAAAAGGGATGAGGTGAGATAGAGGGAAATGAGAGAGAATGATAAGGAATAGAGACATGAGCGAAGGATAAGGTGATAAAATGAACATGAAGTGGGGAACACAGAAGAAACTGAGGGAGGAGGATGAGGAGGAAAATAAAGCATATACGGATAAATTGAAGGAGCAGGATAAGTAGGGGAAGAGATTCACATAAAAAGGAGGACATTAAGATGACAGGGGGATTGAGAATAAAAGGAGGAAGGGGAGGAGGAGGAAGAAAGGATCATAGCAAAAAAAAAGGGAGTAGAAATGGAATATGGGCACCGAGAAGAAGAAGAAGAAGGTGGAAATGAAAACAAAAGGAGGAGGAAAAGATGAAGGACAAGGACAAGGAGGACGAGGGGAAAGGTAAAGGTATGGAAGAGAAAAAGGAGAGGATAAGCAAATGATGAGAGCCTTGTAGACCATTTGCGTGATTTGATGTAAGGGTTTTTAATTCGGAAGAAACAATTGCCTAAGAGATTGTCAACTATGGCTAATCTAGAGACATCTGAATTCACAATTATAGATCGTTTATAGGATGGTATGAAGAATTTACTTTATAGACCGTTTACATGATTCCATGTAGTATGACCAAAAATATACCCGACATGTTTAGTGGAGATTTCATATCCAAATTAGGGGACCGTGCGACGTGTTTATCAGATTGTATAATGCCCACTATGTTCCATATAGGCGTTTTCGGCTAGATGATGGGAAACATTATTTTCTAATTCAAATGCATACGATTGTTATCTTGGGTTTACAAAACTGTAAAGCATGTAATTGAATGTTACGTATAAAGATAGTAATCTTACATCTTGTCGTCTTAGACAAATGAGTGTTATGCCTGGACCGTTGTTATCATTTACTATACTTCATAATATATTGTATAAGCGTTCTAAGGCTCATGATGATCAAAAAAACTAAGATACTGACATTAGTATAACACAAAGTTGTGCGAAAAAAAAAAAAATTGGGGAACTATGCGTAAAAAAAGTGTGGGATGCAAGTGAAGAAAGAGGAAAGGTAAACTGAGTCTAGGGGACGAAAATATGGAAATAAATGACGGTGGAGGGAGAATAAGAAGAGAGAAGGCAATTGGAACGGAAATATGGAGATAAATGGGTGGAGGGAGAACGGGAGGAGAGAAGGCAATTGGGTTGTGAGGCGGCAACATTAACGAGAACAAAGGAAGAGGAATCCGAGAAAAAGCGGGAAGGGGAGAGGAATATAGGGAGGAAATGAGGGCTTAGGGGAGGAGGACAAGTAGTATGGGGATAAGAGGAATCAAAGGTGCGAATGAGGGAAGGGGAAATGGATGAATTAAGAAAGAGACTAAGGGGAAAGAAGATAAGATGGGGAAAGGGAAATGAACGGATGCGAGCAATAAAAGAGAAGGAACGAAGAATGGAAAGAGAGAAGAAAATAGGGAGATAAGTAGTAGTAGGAGCAGTAGCACAAGGAAAATGGGATGAGAAGTAACATGAGAGTAAGTGGAGGAGGAAAAATGAGGGGTATATAAGGAGGATGGGCATGAAAGGTATATGGTCGCTTTTGTGACTTTCAAGTACTAATATTTCTGACAATTGATTTTGTGCTTAGAACACTGTCCTCTGATTGATGTGCTTATTAAAGCGGGTGTCATCCTAAGGTTTGTAGAATTCTTGGACAGACATGATCTATCACAGCTTCAGGTATGCGATTCTTGTCAAGTCAATAATGTGATTATGTCGTAGTTTAGATTTGTTACTTAGCAGATATTTCATTTCATGGTACTATGTAGTTTGAGGCTCCGTGGGCGCTGACCAATGTGGCATCTGGGACTTCAAAGCACACAAGGGTAGTGATTGACCATGGTACTGTCCCAAAGTTGTTTGCTTTTCTCTTAGTAGCATAGTCGTGGCAAAGAACTTGACAAAGAAGCGGTTTTGATGATGATGAAATTTGCTATTGAGAAACTTGCGATCCATACGTTTCGTGTTAAGATTGGAAAATCAAATAAATCATCACTATCTGTACCGTAAAATGGTCATTGCTGCTCTTGTTTCGCCTACATTTCTCACATTTCCCCGACTTCGTCGGGACATTCTTGAATATATTTCTGTTATGTTTGTGTATTTACAATGGTGTACATGGCTAATCCATCTTGTGGAATTTCAGGGTTTTAAGGATATCACATTCAGCGAAGTTTTCAAGGAGGTGAGTTTTAGGCAATCTGATTTTTCATTTGAATTTGAAAAATTGAAATACAAACACATAGGTAAGGCTGTATACTTCCGCACCCCCACCCTCTCATATGCAAGAGCCACTCATCAAAATTCTCATCAGCACAATAGTAAATGAGACTTCCGTATGGGTTTTTGAAACTTCCGTCTGAGGATAAGCGTAGTGCCTCACTCTACTAAGAACACTGTGATGCATGATGATAGTGTGTTTGCCTATTTAAGTGGAAGTAGTGTCGTGCCTAACGTCATTAGGTACAAACTGATAGATGATTTATCTCAACCAAAATCTGTTCATTTAATTTTTCAGCCATCCTAATCTTCTTTTGGTTTCAATTCTTGTCACAGACATACTGCTTCATCTCTTATCTCAGAGATTGTCTTTTGGGAAATGGGTTAAAAATAGTCTGCTGGTCTATTGTCTCTTGATATCGATCTTTATCTCAAATAAATGCTTCTAAATAACACCAAAAGAAAAAAAGTCATGAATACAGGGATAATAGGAAACAAATGGAAAGGCAACACTTCTATAACGGTACAACACGAAATAAAACATCGAATAAATATAGGTTGTTGTACGTAAATTGGGGTTCCGCACAAAATAATAAATATAACGGACGAACATAAACATAGTTGTTCTTTGTAATTTATTTGATGGGAAACTCAAATTGTAAAGACGTGTTTGTTCATGTCAGGCTTGTTGTCACAAAAAAAAATATGCAGTTGAGTACCCTTCTGGTTTCTGCTCTCTTTAGTGCTCCCCGTTTTATCTGAGAAATATTCTTGCGTTTTTGCTACAATCTCCTTTACCCCTTTTCAATTCTAATTTAATCTCTAGAATCTTTCTTCTTCATTATACATGTTCGAGTGATACGACTTTAGTTTTTTGATATCCGGTTGATGCTTATACTTCATATTGTATTTAGTGCGATTGCAGTTGTTGTCTTTCCCTTTTACTTTTATATTTGCGATTTCTGTAATGTATTTGCACATTTGCCGTTTTGGGGGTAACGTAAATCGAGCAAATAAGGGCATCACCTGGTTTAGGATGTGATGCCATTGTAGAAAAAATGGGGATAGACAAGGGGAAGGATGAAGAGGAAGGTAAGCAGAAATGAGAAGGAGATAGAAGAAAAGAGTGGATAAGGGCTGTTGTATGAAGAGAGAAGGGAGAAAATATGAAGTAGTTGAGGACGCGGGAGAAAAAATGAAAAGTGAAAGAGGAGGATAAGGGAGATGGGGAAGAAGCGGTGAAAGGGGAGGAGTAGAAAGTGGGAGTAGTAGTGATAAGAAGAAAAGTGATTATAATGAAAAATTCAAAAAATTACAAGAAAACTCACTTAAAAAAATATAATTCCGTATTATCTGCTTCGTATCAAGCTAGAAGTTTAAATTTGAAATTTTTTTTCAACACATACTGATTTTAAAATTTAAGTCAAGATAAGTTATGTATAAGTTATTTAAGAGGAAAAATAACAATTGCAAAATGAGAAAGACGGATTATTTTACATGTTTTGCGAATTTGTGAAAAATCAGAGGGAAGCATTCGCACTTAATAGTTTAAGCTACTGGTTCTCTAACAATTACGATAAACCATTACTAGAAATTGCGTGATATGTTGCTCAAAATTGAGCGTTTAACTTGACATGTAGACCTACATTAAGTGCCGAAATTGGGGATCGCGTGCGGACCAACAACTAGTTGTGTTAAAAAATAAAAATGAAAATAAAAGTTTGGAAGTTTGGTTCCCTAATTATTTCTATTGGCACCAAACTTTGGAAATTCCTTAAAGTATTCAAAGCTGACCTTCTCTGACCCTTCCTCTTCTTATTCCCACATTCATGCAGTGATCCAACTCTCAAACCACCGGAAACATCAATCATCAATCATTATTCAATATTTCCTTCTTTATTAAGAATACCATTTTATATCTTCATATTCTAAACGTTATTTCCCCCACAATATTTGGTGGGCACTTTATATTTCTTCATAATTATTCGGCAAACTTTGATCTTGTTCTATGTATCGGTGAGTTTCCATCCTTCTTGTTTCAATTTGCATAATTCATGTTGAATTGAAAAGGGTTTGATCAGATTTGGGGAAAAGGGAAGGGTGCTTAGATCTGTTAATTGGATCATCCCTTTCCATGGCATATGCATATGTTAATTGCCTCCTATATCTAGGGTTTATAGTTTTGCAATCATGGATTTTATCTATTTCTGCTGGGTCTAACTCTAAATGCTCAAATCTTACGGGTTTAGCCGGGTTTCGGTCCGAATTTGTAATGCTTCAACATCAATTAAGAGGAGTTGTAACCATAGTTGATAATTGTTCTTTTAGGGTTAGTGAATTTGATATGCTCCCTGGTTCTGATCATGTTCATTGGTGGGGTGCTCTTGGTGATAATCTTGTTAATTTAACTAATGGCTTTGTCATTTCTGATGATAAGCTTAATAAGACTTATAAAAATGATAGTTTTATTGTCCATTTTAAGAGTAATGTTAGTTGGGATCAAATTAGGATTGTGGCGGTTTGGGATTCGCCTACCGCTTCCGATTTTGGCCATGTTTTACTCCCTGAAGGTTTAGAAAATTTGACCTTGGGCGCGGCACCTGCACGGGGGAGTGATAATAATAGCAGCAGCAGTAGTAATAGTAATTCGAGTAGTAATGTAAGTAAGTTGGTTTATGAACAACCTACAATGTTTGAGAACTGTAAGGTATTGGCGCCCAATTATAGGGTGAGGTGGACTTTGAGGGAGGAGGAAAACAAGATAGATGTAGGGCTGGAGGCAGTTACTGGGATTCAGAATTACATGGCATTTGGTTGGGCAAATCCCAACTCGTCAACAGGGTATATGCTTCATTCTGATGTCACTGTAAGTGGATTTACCGAGGAAGGTATGCCTTTTGCCGAGGATTACTATATTAGTGACTATAGTGAATGTTCGGTTGATGACAATGATGTGGCTCGTGGTGTATGTCCTGATTCATTATACAGTGGGTCGGATTCTGTCAACAACACCCATTTAGTTTATGGGCACCGTAAGGATGGCGTTTCTTTTGTTCGGTACCAGCGGCCGTTGAAAGCAAACGACCCGAAAGCTGACGTGCCTGTTAACCACACTGCAAATGCAACTGTCATATGGGCGTTGGGTAGAATCAAGCCTCCTGATTATCTCCGACCTTATTCTTTGCCACAAAATCATGGTGGGCCGCGGTTTGAAACCTATGGATATTTGTCGTTGAATGTATCTGAGATGATAAATGATTGTGTGGGGCCACTTGACGCGGAGGACAAAGAAGATCAAGAACTTGTTATAGCAGATGCTAATACTCCTCTTGTTGTTACTTCTGGACCAGCTGTGCATTACCCAAACCCTCCGAATCCATCGAAGGTTTTGTATATTAACAAGAAAGAAGCTCCTCTTCTGAGGGTGGAAAGAGGTGTCACAGTGAAGTTCTCTGTCCAAGCTGGCCATGATGTTGCATTTTACATGACTTCTGATGCATTAGGTGGAAATGCGACACTCAGAAATATTTCTGAGACTATATATGCTGGTGGAGCTGAATATGAAGGTGTCCCAGCTAGTCCAAAGGAGTTGATTTGGACACCTCATAGAAACACACCAGATCAGCTTTTTTTTCAATCAGCATTCGAGCAGAAAATGGGCTGGAAGGTACAAGTGGTTGATGGGGGTTTATCAGACATGTATAACAATAGTGTTCTTTTGGATGATCAGCAAGTTAGCTTCTTTTGGACATTGTCTGAAAACTCTATATCTTTTGCAGCTCGAGGGGAGAAAAAAAGTGGATATCTTGCCATTGGCTTTGGCAATGAAATGGTCCATAGTTTTGCTTACGTGGGTTGGTTTGATGATGACGGAAAAGGACGGGTTGATACTTATTGGATTGACGGCAAAGGTGCAGCGGATGTTCATCCTACGAAGGAGAATCTAACTTATGTAAGATGTAAGTCTGAAAATGGTATCATTACAATGGAGTTTACTCGTCCCTTTAAGCCGTTATGCACCAAGGACCAGGATGGGAATCCGGAATGCAATAATATCGTAGACCCAAGTACCCCTTTAAAGGTTATCTGGGCTATGGGTGCTAAATGGTCGAATGACTTGACTGAGAAAAACATGCATTCTGCTCATAGTAGTCGACACGTCAAAGTCATGCTGACACATGGTTCAGCTGAAACTGAACAGGACTTACGGCCAGTATTAACTGTTCATGGGTTTATGATGTTCCTTGCATGGGGAATTCTACTTCCTGGTGGGGTAATGGCCGCAAGGTATTTAAAGCACATAAAAGGAGATGGTTGGTTTAAAATCCATGTCTATTTGCAATATTCAGGATTGGTTATTGTGTTACTTGGATTTCTCTTTGCTGTGGCTGAGCTCAAAGGCTTATATGTCACATCTTTACACGTCAAGCTTGGAATGACCGCTATAACCCTTGCCTGTTTTCAACCTATTAATGCATTACTAAGGCCAAAGAAACCTGCTAGTGGCGAGCCTCCTTCTTCGAGAAGGGTAATATGGGAATACTCACACGTGATTGCCGGTAGAAGTTTAATCGTCATAGGGATGGCTGCTCTTTTGACAGGGATGAAGCATTTAGGAGAGCGATATGGAGAAGATGTAAGAAGGCTTACATGGGCTTTGATTTGCTGGTTTTTGATTGGTGGAGTGACGGTATTATACTTGGAGTTCCGGGATAAGCAAACTGGTGATAGAAGCGCCGGGAGAGGCAATTGGGTGCTTGGTAACGAAGAAGATGATTCGGCGGATCTCTTGAGTCCCAACGGTACGTACTCAGAGAAGGAGGCTTACGTTTCTGAACGAATGGAAGTTCAGTTGGAGCCTTTGAATCGATGATACCTTCGGTTTTGGCGCCTAAATTTTCATGTGCATATGGTACTTGTACTAAAATCGTATCAAACTTGTTTTAGCAGAAAGTAAAATCTTTTCGGGAATAGATGATAGAAATTCCATATTTTGGAGTGGACAATGAGTTCACTAGCACAATTTTCGTGGTGTATACCTGTTTTACTTTTGTATTTGATGTACTTACTACTTGTTGAATACACACTTCTAATAGCTCTTAAAAAACTTGTCATCTTGGAGTTGTTACATTCCACCATTATACTCTTTTCTTACAGATTTGTAAGCTACAAGTTTTTGGGATGGACTGTTTCTTGGGATTACATTGTATATTCCTGGTACTTCCAACTGATACGTGTAGTTGAAACGTGATTGCATATAGTATCGATTTTGACCTTCAGGGTGGAGTCCGTCTTCTGAGCCTTGCGTCATGAACGTAACAAAGACCTCCTCAGTCCTCACATATTGCTTTTGCTAGAATCATGTTCTTACTGCGATTGACAGGAAACATGATTTTATTGTTTTTTCTGACTTCAAATTTCTTCACATTAGTATCTAGCACGATTTTTAATTATTATTTGTTAAACTAAGGAACTATTGTTGATTACGGATTTGTACAACCCTCATTTTAAACCTATATTCCTTATAATATTACCCTCCTCGAAACTTTCATCTTTGTAAAACCTCAATCATCAACAATCTTCGTTAACGACCGCCAGAGTCCAGACCACCACACCCATTTGATGATATGCTTGCTTCAATTTTGCATAGTAGACTCGCATTTGGGTCATCGACCACCTCCTCCCCTTGCTCCTCTTCTTCTACTTCTTTGTCCACGATAGAACTTTACGATTATTAACTGTATGTGTTTGACGCTAATGATGAGAATTTCAACATCCTTCTTTGATAGAAATCTTGTTCCTCCTAATTCCCCATATTATCAAAAATGGATAGGGATGCCCTTATTGTTCCAGCGTCTACTGTTGTTCCAGCGTCCGAGTATGCTTTTAGTGCAGGTAGCCGAATTAGATTAGTTAGATTACATAAGATCAAGCTAGGCTGTAGAAAAAAACAATAAAGATGATGATTAATCACAGATAAGTGTGAAGGATTTTAATGAGAGAATATTTTTTGAATTGATGACAATCGATCTCGAACCAGGTGTTGGAACATATTTTACCGAGTCGCTAAAGGAGGCGGGGAAGGACAAGCTTATACACGTAACAAGTCCACATCTAATTAATAAATCTTCAACAAGTAAGTCAAGTACGTTGGGCAAAGAGCTACGTGGATCGCGAGCTTTAATTCGTTCGACATAAGTAGACACCTTAATAATAATAATTTTGTAATATAATATTAAATATATTTATTTCATGGTCTACAAAAAAGTTATTCTATTTTTGTTCAAGCCCATTTCCGTTCCTTATTTTTAATCATAATTAAATATTTTAAATACATTTTAATTACCCTTAGCTCGGTCCGTTTCAAGGCCCTTCTTCGCTAAGCCCGACCGCGTCAGTGCAGCTGGTACCGGACGGTGGTGAGGACATCATGCCTTCCACGGTCCAGTCATGCCTAATTAGATCTACTAATAATAAGTCATCTATACAAAATTAATTAAATAATTAAGGGTTTTTCTATGGTGTACCCCTCAATTTTTGATTTTTCCACCTTGTAGCCTCATTTTTTTAGAATAATACTAGATTTCATCCCCGTGCGATGCACGGGTGTACATTAAATTCATTTTTCGTAATTTTTCTATAACAGTTAACTTATAAAAATAAACTTTTGAAGTTTTAAGACTATAATAAAATATACTCCGTATTTTTTTTAAAAAAAATATTGATATATTGATTCAACTTCTATCTTAAACATATGTTACCAACCTTGTCGGGACTCAAGTTATATTTGATCTATACTATGACTCGAAAAATGATCCAAAGTACCTAAAAATTAAGCTCTCTAAGAGAATGTTTAAGAAACTCCAAAGATTTGGACATGATTCACCTGTATTTATAGTTATTACTATATTCACCACACATACATTATTTTTCAATGTGAGATATATAACATACTAAGAAGTACACAAAGTATTTGGAAATAATATGAAATTCTATATTGTAATGATAGCATTTTTTTTAACCACGAATCTAATTATATTTTTTTCATAATTAATACAAAATTTTAAGAGCTCTCTAAAACAATAAACTCTTCGTCTTAATCATTTGTTTGACTTTGATTAAAATACTCCTCTAAAAAGCAAACAAATGATCGGGACGAAGGGAGTATTTGATAGACTTAAACGACTTTGGGTTCATCTCTAAGTTTCAAGGTCGACTTTTATTTATAATCGCGTGATCATCCCAGCTTATAATATTTCTCCGATCTGGGACAATTCTTCTATTTATACATAGTATATTCACCACACTTACATTACTTTTCAATGTGAGACAAATAACATATTTGGTAGTCCATTAAAATTATTATATATGATTCTTTCCTAAATTAATTTTGATGATGTGAATTTCATTAAGGTGGAGATAATAATACAAACTTTTAAGATCTCTATAAGATAATACTTGAGAGATTCAAAAGATTTTGGGTGAATATCTAAGTTGAAAGATGACACATTTTCACAATATTTTTTTTGTGAAGTGAATGTAAAAATTTTTATATAAAAATTTTAAACACTACTTGAATATCATATAGGAAATGTAAATTGAGATAAATAAAAGATTTTTCACTTTATTTTTTAATGATATTTTCCTAAATTAATTTTTGATGATGTAAGTTTCACTGATGTGGATACAAACTTTTAAAAGCTCTCTAATACAATATTTAAGAGACTCAAAAGATTTTGGGTCGATATCTAAGTTCCAAAGATGACTCTTATTTATAATTATAGGATCACCCCAGATTATGATAATTTTTTGATGTGAGACAATATACTATTTATACCGTAATATATTTATCACACTTGTAGTATATTTCATATGGGACAAATAACTTATTAAGTAGTACACGAGCAAAATTATTACTTATATAATACTTTCCTAAATTTTCTAAATTAAGTTTGATGATGTAAATGTCACTATTTTGGAGTTAATAATATAAAATTTTAAAGGTTCATGTTGGAGTAAGTGTCCTCCACAATAGTGCATTTATATAATGAAACTCATTTGGAATATACGTGGCATGATTAGTATACTTTGATACTCCACGTCAGTTGATTAACGTAAATCGGTAACGCTCAGCTGACTAGAGTTTGACGTTATTGTCGTATGACGGCGGTGATCAACTGATCCCTTTAGGTCACACCTATAGGATAAGACCCAAATAGAATACTAATTATTTGTATATGATACAGTTTAATTAGGGCATTACATATATTTGATATATACGTTTAGTTACGAGAGTTATTTATTGGAAATTGAGTTAGGAACTCATTCCACTTAAGTTTATTAGTCAATTATACGATAACTGACTGAATAAATTTTACGTCTTATTTTAATACGATTAAATAAGATTTAATTTAATGATTAATCGTTAATTCATTAAATTAGTTGAGGTTATGCATATATTTTGAGGTAGAGATAATTAGTTAATTATATTTACAAGAAGTTGTAAAATAAATTAACTGGGCATTGTGGGACCCATTATATATTGATATAATGGTAAAATATCACTTAAAAGTTAAGTACATATTGTTTATTAATTTGTGTCATATAATTGTTATATGATCAAATTAACACTTAATTATACAAGATAATTAAGTATATGATTAATAAGTATTTGTGGGATAAATATCAAAAATAAAAATGGTCCATATTAGACACAAGTGACCGGTTGTGTACTCATAAAAGCCAATGATAATTGTCTTGAGTGACTTGAACATAAACACACTTGATAATGACATATCCTACAAGCTTTAATCATTGTTATAACTCTACACTCAAGCCATTTTGCATGTGAATAAAATAAGCAAAATAGAGCTCATTTGTAGCTCATGGGTGCCGGCCAAAAGGCCTTTAAATAGAACAATTGTTGTTCATTTTCAAACACTTTTTTCTTACGCTTATTCTTACTTCTCTTTCTAAACTCAACATCTCTCAAAAACTCACATGCAAACTAATATTCATATCACATTACTAGTATAGTAATACAATAATATTAGTAGTATAATGTCTTACTTATTATCTAGTTAATAATAAGCTAAGATTATTTGGGTTTAATCTTGGGTGCAACAAGAAGGAGACCTTCTACTTTGGAGGTTGTTTTATGGAGGATCATCCACTAATTACATGCTCAAGAACAATAAGAAGGAGTTCTTATTGTGCCCTTATTAACCGAAAAATCCCAATGTAAGGATGTTTTCGTCTTATCTTTTCTTTTATACTTTTATATTTGCATGCATGATAACTAGATCCTAAATCATTAAATTAATTTAATTTAATGAACTAACTAGAGGATTCTAATTAGAGGTC
>JAIUZE010012570.1:0-52732 GCA_022085475.1 Heliosperma pusillum | reverse complement strand
ATCAACTGATCCCTTTAGGTCACACCTATAGGATAAGACCCAAATAGAATACTAATTATTTGTATGCGATACAGTTTAATTAGAGCATTACATATATTTGATATGTACGTTTAGTTACGAGAGTTATTTATTGAAAATTGAGTTAGGAACTCATTCCACTTAAGTTTATTAGTCAATTATACGATAACTGACTGAATAAATTTTACGTCTTATTTTAATACGATTAAATAAGATTTAATTTAGTGATTAATCGTTAATTCATTAAACTAGTTGAGATTGTGCATATATTTTGAGGTAGAGATAATTAGTTAATTATATTTACAAAGAGTTGTAAAATAAATTAACTGGGCATTGTGGGACCCATTATATATTGATATAATGGTAAAATATTACTTAAAAGTTAAGTACATATTGTTTATTAATTTGTGTCATATAATTGTTATATGATCAAATTAACACTTAATTATACAAGATAATTAAACATATGATTAATAAGTATTTGTGGGACAAATATCAAAAATCAAAATGATCCATATTGGACACAAGTGACCAGTTGTGTACTCATAAAAGACAATGATAATTGTCTTGAGTGACTTGCACATAAACACACTTGATAATGACATATCCTACAAGCTTTAATCATTGTTATAACTCTACACTCACGCCATTTTGCATGTGAATAAAATAAGCAAAATAGAACTCATTTGTAGCTCATGAGTGCCGGCCAAAAGGCCTTTAAATAGAACAATTGTTGTTCATTTTCAAACACTTCATTTTTTATGCTTATTTTTCCTTCTTCTCTCTAAAACCTCCAACATCTCTCTAAACTCACATGCAAAACTAATATTCTCTACATATTACTAGTGTAGTAATACAATAATATTAGTAGTATAATGTCTTACTTATTATCTAGTTAATAATAAGCTAAGATTATTTGGGTTTAATCTTGGGTGCAACAAGAAAGAGACCTTCTACTTTGGAGGTAGTTTTATGGAGGATCATCCACTAATTACATGCTCAAGAAAAATAAGAAGGAGTTCTTATTGTGCCCATATTGAACCGAAAATTTCCAATGTAAGGATGTTTTCGTCTTATCTTTTCTTTTATGCTTTTATAATTGCATGCATGATAACTAGATCCTAAATCATTAAGTTAATGTAATTTAATGAACTAACTAGAGGATTCTAATTAGAGGTCTAGGGCTTTCATGTGGTATTAGAGCTCAATTGTTACATGCATGTTGATTTTAAGCATTAAAATCGAGTTATACGATAACTTGAGTAAAATCGAAAATTTGTGTTTAAAATGGTTTGCACAAAAGTTTTTGATTTTCATGCATACCTACTGACCTCAAAATGGTTGTGGTCAAATTTTGTGATTTTAGGGATTGATTTGCTATTTATTTTGATTTATGGCCTTTAAATCATGTTAATATTCATGTTTTATGTTAAAAGTTAACTAAAATAAGTTGCATGTTGATTATGACCATGAATTTTTTATATGATCTCACATGCATATTGTACATACTTTATGTAAAATTTCGTGACTTTTAATTAAGATTTGCATGATTATTGATTTTTATGAGATAAAAGTCAATAAAGTGAGATTATTATGTTCATAAAAATTGAAACGTTCTTTTATGGTCTTGAAAGTTTTTTTTACCTTTTATAATCTGATTTATATCATCTTGGTGAAATTTTATAATTTTTTTCACTGTTGTACTATATTTAATGGTTTTTATTTGATAAAACCGTTGAATACAAAGTTATTTGTTCATAAAATTAATTCAAAATTTTTGGGCAAATGTTTCTAGTTTTTAGAGTTCCTGGAAATGTTCCAGAATGTACAATTTTTTTGGTTTCAAATGTTTATGATTTTTATATTTTATTTTGGGTTTATTTCATAAATGTTATGATTAAACCTCTATATTTAGCAAATACGATCAATTCAAACTAATTAAATATAAACAAAATTAGTGGGGACTAATTTTGAGTTCTAAATCAGTTTAGATAATTAGTTTGAGCTTAAATACGATTTAAGTGTTGATTATTGATTTTTAATTGTTAAAAATCGATAAAATCCATTAAACCGAGCTAGAATGAGCATGATAAGTATTAAGGGCGATTTTGGTATGATTTTTACAGCATTTTATTTATGTTGTTATTGTTGAATGAATGAATGTCATTTGTTTAAATTTTAATGCAAGTTGTACCTAGTATGACCTAGATTATTTTAATCGGTATTACCCGTAATGTAAGGGAATACCGATTCGGTTGTAATATTATTTGCGATCTCGTATCGCCGTTTGTAATAATTTAATTTCATTTTCTAGATCAAATGTATAATATGAATTTTATTTGTATCTTTTGTAATTAATTATTATGAAGACGGAGATTACCGAAGTCGGTGTTCCAAAAGACGGTGCCTTTTTGAAAAATGTTCCATGAAGAGGCAAGGGGCCAAGGAGCTGGTTTCCGATTTTGTAATCTTCTAGTTAATTAGATTAGCTAGGTGGTCATACTAGGATTTATTATTTGCTTGCTTTATGTTTTCCGTTCATGCCAAAATCGCCAACATGCATTTTTATTTTATTTCTCGATTGTCAATTCAACGTTATTCAAAATTCAACGATTTAGTTCACTTATAGGGAATTAATAACTAAATTGACAAGACCTCTCACATAACTTAAAAAAAATTGAGATTAGCCTTACCAATTAGTAACACCTATGAATCCCGTGTTCATTAGGGCTACCACGCTCGTGGGTCCCTTTTTACCTCGGCTAAGTAGGGTGATACGATCACAAGCTAAAATTGGATTGGACTCAACGAGATAAGCGTTATCTTGGGACTAGGAGATGGGTTTAGTTGAAATCTGTCAACCAAGAGTTCTAAGGGTAGAATTAGTCAAGTAATGACTTACCATTTTTAGATAAAGGTAGCATACGATGACTATTTTTGTCTAAAGATGGGTCTTGGAATCATTTATATAATTTAGTGAGAGGTAATTATATAAATGCTTGACTTGTTAAAATTGTTTTACAAGTGAATTATATATAAGCAATGAATGTTTATTTTCCGTTCATATTTATTTTATTCGCGCAATGACAAATATTTTTTCCTTCTACGAACTTGTAAATCCGTTCAATCGTGGAAAGGAGTTTCCATTATTTTATACGGTAGCATTTTGATTGCGATCTCCGTTTAAAACACCATAGCTAAAGACAAATGAATTTTTCTTTTGATCCTCATACTCACTATTGCAAATGTCTCTTATGAAGAGTATACAAATAAGTCACACTTAGTAAAAAAAGTTTTGAATTTTTTTGACGACTTCTTATAACAATGGTACATCAATCTTTTTTCCTCCAAAGAAAATATTTGTATTTTTGGTAAGTCGTCATAATGCTCCTTATCGAGGCTTACCTCAAAAGATGCCAAATCAGTTGGGACGACAAGGTTTCTCGATTTATTTGAAATCGTGATTAACCAAATACCGTCGTCACTTCATGAAAGGTTTATTTTTTTTAAGGTAAAATCATGAATGAAATGAAGAATAGTCTTCATTATAATTCTAATCTACTTGTCTAAGTAGAGATTCATGTAAGTGAGTGGGAGCTCTAAGAAGGATGTTTTATTCTTAATTGTTAAGAATAAGACGTGGTTCAAGAATAGGTTGGCACGATGTTGGCACAAGGCGAAGGGAAAAGGTAAGACTATTTTGAATAACAAAGTCAAACCCAAGCAAGGTGTCGAACCCAACCTTTGATGATTCTATTATTACAGTGTAGGACACTAGAATAGAATCTGACCCAAGTTTTCTGGAGAAATAGAAATTGGGTGTACTACACCTAAAAGTATTTTCATCCATAATATCTATATGATCGACATTTATTTTGCTAAATGCAATTTTTGGGTATTAGATACCTATTATGGTTCTCATCAATGTATTCAATGTATATAATAATGATTCGCGAGACGACTAGCCATGATTAAATGTCGACCTACAAGGAAAATATAACTATTGTAGTTTTATTTCTATAGACATATAAAAGTTATAATGTGATCAATCTAGTTTTGGATTTAGAGGTATACTTTAATAAAAGTTATTATGTACATGACCTCTAAATAAAGAATATAGTATCCACTTTAGTGTACGACACAAGCGTTTCACTTTTGTGAATGGAAAAAGCGTTGTATCTTTTTATGCCTATACTTGGTCAATGGTTATCCCATACCAATCAAAGGTAGTAATTATATTCTTGACCTAAACTATAAATTACTTGTCATATAGATTGAAAAAGGCTCAAAATTGGTGACCCAAATCTAATCTTAATTCTGGATTGTGTAGCACATCTAAAACATTTTATTTTGAATCTTATGGTGTGTGCGAATCTTGTATTCAAGGCAAGATGATTCGTGCCCTTTTTGTTGAAAAGGAAATTGAACTAGTGAGTTATTGACCCTATTACATAAGAATATGCGTGGTCCAATAACAAACACAACCAGAGATGGTAATAACTACTTCACTTTATTTAACGACGATTTAAGTAGATATTGTGTTTGATTCTACTTAATGAGGTGCTAAAAGAAATATTTGAAAAGTTCAAAGAGCTTAAATGTGAAGTAGTTAACCATTAAGAGAATTAGATCAAGGACTTACGACTAAATTGTAACTATAAATATCTAAGTATTGACTTTGATTTTCACTAAAAGTATTGTGAAATAGTTTCACGAGTTAACTTCTCTAACACACATTATGAGATAAGGTGTTGTTGAATAGAGAAACAGAACCTTATACGATATGGTTTTGTCTTTGTCAAGTCAAACTGAGCCACTTGACTAACCTTGGGATCTTATTATTTTTGTTTGCTATTTCTTTTCCCACCATATTAAAGCACATTTAAAACAGTCTGAATTCATTCCATATACGATATGGGTGGGTAGCTGATCGAGCCTGTCGCAAGCCCGATGCAAAGATAAATTACCCAGACTAGGCTAATAACAAATTAATGTAATTAGGGAAGTAGGGGTCGATCCTCAGGGAGATGGTGTTTCCTATGGATTGTGAATCATCTCATAATTGAGTTTTATCTAGTGATTTTCTGGGTTTTGATTTTGTGATGTCTAAACTAGTAAAGAACATAAATAAAAACAAAACAAACTGAAATGGAAACGATAAAGCAGATAATAAATTAACAATAATGAGAAGCATCTAGGGAAGTAGGTTCACACATGTAGATTGATATATTGATGAAATTGGATTTAGGATATGCAAATAATTCATTGAGCGTTCGTAAGAATGGTGTGTTCATTACAATCATAGATCAGATGGTCTAGCAGGCTTTTTGTGCGATTTACCAGGTCTTAATCCACCATGTCACGCTTTGTCTATTCAATTCCTGTATATCTACCTTGGAAAAGAATTCCACACTAGTCAATGATTGTGATCAAGAACCGTCAACTATCGTTAAAGTCCAAACATGCATAGACACAATGTTTTAAAAGCACAATTTCCTTTATCCAATTATCATCTTTTTAATCAATCTAACATGGCTACCCTACACCCTAGAAAGGTGACTACTCACTCATGATTATGTTGGTATTAATAATGAAAGTTAAGGTAAGCATATTTAGTTGATTTTGACAATAATTTAGACTCTCTATGTGGCGATAATAACGACGCTATATGACAATCTAAGAAATGAAACTATGATTATAACAACATGAAAATGAATCTAATTGATATAAAATAGAAAATAACAATCAAATGGAAAGCAATAAAGAACAATAAACAAAGGATGAATTAGGAATACCTAGGTGACGATCAACAATGAAAGTGATAACGATAATAGAAATCCCTCGCATAGAAATACCGTACCTTGGATTACAACTCTTGAACCCAACAAAGTAGATACAAAGATTGAAATTCTTATTGAACTAAACTAATGTTTTGATATGAAATGGACAGAAATAAACTAAGAACAAAAGACAAAAGTAGAAGATAATCTAAGCTAGAAAGACTAAAACTAAAAAGAAATATAAGATTAGATTGTGTAAGAGATAGATGTTATGAGATGTTGATATGAGGGGCTTAGCACATCTATTTATAGTATTAGGGTTTCGTGGAGAAGAGGTCGGGCAATAAATACATAGGTCAAAAATAGGATGAAGGAGCCGCAATGCACGAAGCAGCACAAATACCCGATCTGGTACACACTTACCCGATCGGGTAAGTCGTCTTCTGAAAGCTCTTGACTAACTCTTCAACTTCCTTCGCTTTGACTTGACTTACAACATCCCCCTTGACTCTACACTCGGGTTTGTTGCTTGGATATGATGTATAGCGATGAATTCTCCCGTCTAATTGATTGGTCTTCCGACAACTACGAAACCGTCTTTGCTTCTTCCCTCTCTTAAGTTAGTGAACCTCCTTGAAATGCCTTACACATGGTCAAGCTTTCTTCTTTGAATCGTCGGGTTCTAGGCAAATGCTCGGGAATATAGAAAAAGGGCGTAGAAACGTCACTTTCCCTACAAAACAAGTTAGAACACAGGAATTCGCCTAGAAGACGATATTAGCTCATAAAATGGCTTAACAAAGCACAAATGACATACAAAACCGAGCTAAACTGGGGGTTAAAATCATACAAATATTCACTTATCAAACTCCCCCAAGCTAAACCTTTGCTTGTCCTCAAGCAAACATAACAAACAAAACCAGGACAAGATTGCAAGAATTGGCTATTAGACCATCAAGAAACAAATCTCAATATAAAGCTTTGAAAACATAATGAATCATAA
Source organism: Heliosperma pusillum (assembly GCA_022085475.1). Lineage (NCBI taxonomy): Eukaryota > Viridiplantae > Streptophyta > Magnoliopsida > Caryophyllales > Caryophyllaceae > Heliosperma > Heliosperma pusillum. The sequence continues at coordinate 45,931 of JAIUZE010012570.1, read as the reverse complement.
CCCAAAAGCAACGTGGGCAAGAATGATACATAGACATGGCTGAGATTTACATAACGGCGTAGCACAAAGAATTTCACTACAGATTTTCGGCTCTTGCATGATCTTTTGACAAATGGACTCTCACGGCACACTCGAACACTCAATGTATACAAAGAGGTGATTTCTTTATGTGTAAATGTTTTTGAGACACACACCTATCTACGACTCATGAAAATGTGTCCGCAGTCTAATATGGTAAACAATTCAAAACACAAGTCAAAGATCACAATGCACATAGAAAAGAAGCCGAAAAATGAGAAGAAGGCTTTGGGAAATGGGTGAAAGGTGGACAAACAGTTATGGTCATGTGAAGGTTATAGTGAGCTAGCAACTGACCAATGATATATGAAAACTCAATCCAAACTTTCGGTTAATTCCCACAAGACAAACGATGAAGCCAGAAGCAACAGATTGGCTTATTACACATGGAACACAAGGGTAAACTCCTTCTGAATATTGACTTGACATTTCTTAGGAGATACTCACAACTTTTTCTTTTATTTTTTTTCTTTCTTTTTTCTTTTGATTTTTCTATTTTTTTTTTCATTTTTCTTTTCTGAACACAACTTCACTTCTTGAACATTTTGGTTCTTCCAAATTCACTTTGACATATAAGAACAAATCTTCTCAAAAGAGCACCCATACACCATAGTCTAGCTACTAGCTCAAAAGGTAGGCAGTTTTTATATGTAGCTATTATTTTTGTGAAGCATTTGTATGAAGGGGCTAATTATTGAGGGGTAAATTAAAGTGAAAAAGGCTTCAAATCTTAGTGAATCATGAATGCAATGCTTATAGAAATGAAATGAGAACCATACTTATGCGTTTTGACATGACACATATGACAAGGAGAACTACACACACCTAAGTGAGACTGGTGACGAGCTTCTTTTACGGTGTCGTTAAATCCGCAAATTAGCGAAATCAAATAACAATTTATAAAGCCAAATCTAGACTCAAACCAACCTAAGTAAAAGGTAGTAAGGGTAAGACAAGGATCGAACCCAAGGGAAAGCAATGAATGCTAAAAATCTAATCTAGACTCTTGCTAAAAAACCGATTAAACAAATTAATTTATCTAACCACAATTTAAAACACTAATTGAAACAAAGACTTGAATTACTTACAAACTATGATATTCACAATGGAAAACATGTAGGAAAAACACAAATGGAGAAAGTTTTTCATGAGAATTGATAATCAAGTCTAAAATTACTAACAACAACTAAATACTCAAAGATTCATATATGGAGAAATAACTTAGTGCAATTATCCCAAGTTCCCCCACAATTAACAAAGTAAAGATCCCTCCTTTCCTCCTTTCTCTAACTATCTATTACAAACTTCTAAAAACTAGCCACCAATGAATTAAACCATCCATAAATGACTCAATACAACTAAACCCGTACTTATTAAAACATAAGCATAAATAAAGATGCAAGCTTTAGGCACAAAACCAAAGAAGCATGCTAGAATCATGTAATAAAACATTAAACCATGTCCTAAGTACACAATAATCCAAATTCCACTCAAAAGATTCCAACTTTTAAACCAAAGTTACAATCTTTCAAGTTGCTTCAACAAATACCAAGATAAATCAACCAAATTCATCAAGACAAAGCAATTTAATCAAACAAACAATTACTAAGATGGTTAGCCTTAACAACAATTCATTCAACAATGAAATTCAAACAAGGAAAATGGAATTAAATAGAGAAGGAAGGATTAAAAAGGTCTTACAATGCTAAAAGGGAAGAACTTGTTCAAATTACACTAAGCAAAAGAAGATTAGCTACCCATAGTCTTCATATTACAACCAATTTCTAAGCAAAAACCCATTACAAGAGCCAAAGTTGAAGAACAAAAAGAGAGAATTCTAAGGAAAATATAATGTTGTATGTTGAATGCTTCTTCCCTTCTCTTTCTTCAGATTTCTTCTTTTATACCCTTGGTCCGCAAACCTAGGGGCCTTGAAAGGTGGGCTTCCAAAAGACAAGACGAGAAAATGAGAAAAACCCGTGCTGAGAGATGACGCAGGCTGCGTCCTACGACGCATGCTGCATCGTGCTGACGCAGGCTGCGTCCTACGACGCAGGCTGCGTCGAGCACTGCCGAATTTTTGCCTTGTTTTCCTTCTTGACTTTCGTTGACCCCATGGATATTGACCCCGCCTTGACTTCCATTGACCCATTGGGCTTGGTCTTCATACCTTGATGATTCATTGCTAGCCCATTCAAATTTCCGGGTTTTGGTTCTCGGGTTTTCGGGTTTGACTTTTATTGACTTTACGGGATTTGACTCTCAAAATTGACTTAAAGTACTAAATACTAACATTATTACAAAAACTAAGATTAACATAAAACAAAACTAATGACCCGTAAAAAGTAGAGCGAAAGACTCTAAAAAATACTACTAGACACAACAATATTTGACGTTGTCAAACACCCCCACACTTGGACTTTTCCTCGTCCCGAGTAAAACTCGAGATTAGCACAAAAGACACGAGCCCAACAAAGTGTGTGTGGAGGTATTGACCTCTCTTCCCTCACTACACCCTTCTTATACTCCCTCTTAAGCAATCCACCAATGACAAAAATAAAACAAAAAGACTCAATTCTTGTGACACTCTTCTCTCACTCCCCCTCCTTATATCATCCCTCAAGACTAAAGACACGACATGTCACCTACTCCGACTCAAATCAACTCCTCCCTTCTTATACCTCCCAATAAAGTAGTATGACCATCTTTGCCTTATCCCAAGGCATAGCGAGATGGTCTTTCTCAACAACCTCCATACAAATCCACTCCTTATATCACCCCCTTATTACTCCACTAATGCAAATCATGGTTACTTGGTTGGCCCCAAACTTCACAATTTGCACAACCAAGCGACCACCAAAACAAATCCACCAATTTGAAACAAAGTTTTGTGGCTCAAAAAAAATAAAAATAAAAGGGTCCTAAACTAGCCTCCTTCCAATTTCCTCCTTATCACTCCCTTCTTATTCCTCCAAAATCCTCATCATAGGAAGAATCATGCTCAAATTTTTTTTTCATTTTTTCATTTTTCTATTTTTTTTCTTGAAAATCCCTCATTTTGCCTAAGGTGCCCTTTCGGGTTTTCACCTTAGCTTTTCCTTTCCTCTCATTGGTGGCTCGCAACTCGATTCTTCATTTTGCCCGGAATGCCCTTTCGGGTTTTCATTCCGTCCTCGGCCACCTTCCCAATCTTGCCTAGGTGCCCACCCTTGTGGGTTTTCACCTAGCCGGGATTTTCAAATTTTTTTTTTCTTTTCTTCTTCTTTTTTTTTTTTTCTTTTTTCTTTTTCTTCAAAATAAAGACATAAATAAAAAAAAAAAATATTACAATGCATCAAAAACAAACTAACTATGTACAATCTTCTCCCCCACACTTAGAATACACAATGTCCTCATTGTGGAGGAGAAGAAAAATGTTACCTCATCAATTATCGAAATGAGAAGAACCCGAGGCACCTCCTCGGTTTCTCCTCCTTTCCCTTGCTTCTCTAATGCGCCTTCTTCGCTCCATGCCTTCATCAAGGGTTGCTTGGGTGTATGGAGTTGGGTAATCCGGGTTTTGTTGCATGGACATCCCAAAGAGAGAGCTAGCTAAGCCATAGACGTCCTCTTGTGCCACCGCATCCTCATAGGAGTCTTGAAGATAGGTGTGGCGGCGCTCATTTTGAACGTTAAAGTGGCTCGTAGCTTGCTCCCTCCAAGCATTTTGGGTGGCCCACATATCATTTTGTTCCCGCCATCTTTTATCTTGTTGCTCTCTCCATAGGTGGGCTTCCTCTTGCCCGTCTAGCATCCTCCTCCATTCCTCACTTTGAGCCCTCTCGGCCTCCGCTCTCAATCTCTCCTTCTCCTCCACAACATTGTGCCAATCATCCAAAGTCTCAAGCCTACCTCCTTGAAGTTGTTGCCAAGTGTTTGAGGCATCCACCCTCCCACTAATGTGCGCCAAGATGTCATTGGTGCTAGCAAAATAGTTAGCCATTTGTTGTTGCCATGGCTCCACGGGTGTGCTAGAACGACCCTCCGCATCAAACATGGGGGTGTCGGTATCATGGTGGCTTTGGAATGGTGATTGGAAATGGAATGGTGGTGGTGGTTGTTGTTGTTGTTGTTGTTGTTGTTGTTGTTCAAAATTGGTGGTTTGGGAAGGTCCTTGCTCAATTGCAAGGATCTCAATCTCCTCTCTCAAATGCTCACTTCCCTCACCACCCTCTCTCCTTACCCTCCTTTGCCTCAAAGACACTTCTTCTACCTCCTCCTCTTCCGCACTACTTACCCCCAAACTTTCCTCCCTAGGACAAACAAAATCCCATGCCGCGGGTCCTCTAGGTAAAGGATTGTTTTGAGGTCTAGGCAACTTCATGTAGCTTAGCCCGTCACTTCCCAACCAAACCCCTTTTAAGGGTTGCTCCTTGCTAGTCTTAAACATATGCACTTCCTCTAGCCCAAGACGGTTGTACCTCGTCAACCCCCTACAAATGTTCACCGCTTGATCATTACCGATGCCCCCCTCATAATGCCTTACCAAGAAAGAAATCACCCCCCCCACAATGGATGCTTGCCCTTGCCGATTTTTGCCTATGCTTGATGCAAGCTCTCAAAAACAAATCGGCCCAATCCGGGATCCCTACCCCCTCCGGAAGCATAGTCCACAAACAAAGCCGGATCTTCTCCTGCACCTTGGTGGGTTCTCCCGCGGAGTTGAAAATGGTGGTAAGGAACCTAGTAATTAGGCGGAGTACGGGGTGGGTGATGGCTGACAGTTTGGCATCCTTAGACGGGCCATGGTCATCGGCAATGTTACCCCACATCTGGTGCATTTTGCCCCTTGGGCACCTAATGTCTACGGGTTGCTTGGTGATTTTGAGGATTTGACGGATTTCGGAAGTTGAGGCATTATGCCAAGTTTGGTTCAATCGGAATCGGTAGGCTTTCTCCTCACCTTCGGGCACATCCAACTCCGACAAGGTTGCTAGAAACTCGTATGCGAAACTCCTATAGGTGTAATCCCAGGAGTTTGGCTCGAGATAAGCCTCTAGCCCTACTTTAGCTAGCATGTCCCCTGTCAAGTTGAACATGCCTAAGGCATGGAGGGTGGTTGGGCAAAAGAATTTAGTTGCTACAAGAGGGTGAGTGGATATTTGATCCCAAATTTTCTTATACTGAGCTTGCATCCTCTCATAGCCCATAAACACCGCTTCTACCTCGGTGTCGGGCTCACTCACCGCGGCCCTCTTATTTTTCCCTTTGCCAAACAACTTAGAGATCTTTGGTGCCATATCTGCAAAATGTAACAAACAACACACTACAACAATAACAAGCAATCACTCGAAAGGTTTTTCGCTCAAGCAATTCAACAAACACTTGGTGTGCAACAATTTCTACACCTCAAAAAGCTAGTGTTTGTTGAATTTCTTTACCTTACTCAGAAAACTTTATCCAATCCTAACTACACAATCAAGCAAAGGGGAAAGGGGAACTCAACCTAAGACTAAAGCTAGCCTAATTCGAGCAAAAACTTGAAGATTGATGAAAAAAAATCGAGTATGAAGTTATACCTTTGCTTTTCCACAAGATTCAAGTTCCTTGATGATTAGAAATAGGTAGGAATTCGACAAGTAGCCTTAAAAACCCAGCAAAAGACCCGAAAAACGAATTTTAGGGAAAAAAATCTAGGGTTGTTTAAGACGGATTTTCTGAGTTTTAGGGTGAGTGAGATTGATTTTGGGGTTATTGAGTGCAGAATAATGATTAGGGAGAAGATTGGGATTGATTTTGATGAAGGTTTTGGAAGATTTGAGTGAGAAAGATGGATTTTTGAGGGATTGGGGGTTGGGTTTGGTGTGTTTGTCGTGAAAAGCAAAGAAGAAGATGGGGTTTTGTTTTATGAAGAACACGGGCAAAGGCTGAAGAATAAACCGAAATCTGCTCTCGACGCAGGTTGCGTCCTACGACGCAGGCTGCGTCGTCACGACGCAGGCTGCATCCTATGACTCAGGCTGCGTCCTTCACTGCCGGATGGTTCTTCCTTTTGCACTTAGCAAAATTTTTGCTAAGTGCTCCAAACACCCCCATACTTGCAATTTCACTTCAATGGCCCATAATAACCTCCAATATCCAAATTCCATCGATTCCCGAACTTTTCATCCGTGGCACGCATCCCGAGGCGGCCAAAAACTCGTAAAACTTCACAAAACCGTTAGTAACTTCAAAAAAAATTGTTTGATGCAATGTCTAACTAACTTAAAACAACTTAAATGCCAAGATTTAACAAAGAAACTTCAAAGAAATATTCACAAGGATAGAGTATGTACAATGTTTTGCCGTTTATTTAGAGTCGATGGCTCGACTTAGCTATTTCAAGCTTTTCAACTTTGATAGACCGGGTCTTCAAGCAAGACCTCCTCTTCCCCTTCCCGGGCACATCCTTAGAAGTAGTGCTTGAGACGGTGGCCATTCACTTTGAGGAGCTTTCCATCCCCGGGCCCCTCCACTTCAATAGCCCCATGAGTAAACACTTTCTTGACGGTGTAAGGTCCAAACCATCTTGACCTCAACTTGCCCGGAAAGAGCTTAAACCGGTTTTGGAACACAAGAACTTTATCACCTTCCTTGAAAACTCTACGGTTTATCATCCCATCATGCCATATTCTTGTTTTCTCTTTGTAGATGGAAGAGTTTTCATAAGCATCTTGGCGAATTTCTTCAAGTTCTTGTAATTGAAGCTTCCGGTGCATACCGCTCTCATCTTGGTTTTGATTGAAAGATTTGATAGCCCAATAGGCTTTGTGCTCAACCTCCAAGGGGAGGTGGCAAGCCTTGCCATAGATGAGACGGAATGGGGACATGCCAATGGGGGTTTTGAAAGCGGTCCTATATGCCCACAATGCATCAACTAGCCTCTTACTCCAATCCTTCCTATCCGGATTCACCGTCTTTTCAAGTATTCCTTTAATTTCACGGTTTGAGAGTTCGGCTTGCCCGTTTGTTTGTGGGTGGTAGGCCGTGGAAATTTTATGATTCACCCCATATCTCTTGAGAAGGCCTCCAATCACCTTGTTGCAAAAATGGGTCCCCCTATCACTAATGAGAGCCCTTGGAAAGCCAAACCGAGAGAATATGTTCTCTTGAACGAAAATGGCTACAACCTTGGCATCATCGGTGCGGGTAGGAATTGCTTCAACCCATTTTGATACATAGTCCACCGCCAAGAGGATGTACAAATTGAAAGTCCATAGACCTTAATTAGACTCCTCTAATTATTTACTAAATTACTTATTAATTTAGTATTTAATGATCTATGTAACATGCATGCAAATATAAAGACATTTATATAAAAGAAGAAATTTCCTCACATTGATATGAAAATAATATGGGCACAACAAGAACTCCTTCTTGTTGTTCTTGAGCTACAAATATGGATGAACATAAGAAATCTCCAAACTAGAAGACCTCCTTCAAGTTGCACCAAGATGACACCAAATAATCTACCCTTATTATTAACTAGATAATAAGATAGATGATATACTACTAATATTATGACTATATTACTACACTAGTAATACTTAGGAAATATTAGTATATGAGAGTTATTAGTGAGAGGAAGGTTTTTAGAGAGAAGAGTAAAAATTGCACAAAATGAAGTAATGAAAAATGAACAACATTTGCTCATTATAAGGCCATTTTGGCCGGTCCATATTAGTCCAAAAGGACTCTTATTTTGTTCAATTTGATCACATGCATTTGAGTGGAGTGTTGTAGTATAAGTGATGATTGTTTTCAACTTGTTATGTCACTTTCAATAAGTAACTAAAGAGTAAAAACAAGAACAAAAATCATCACCCTTCCAACTACAATCCAACCGGCCATTTTGGCCTAGTTAGGTCCATTTTGATTTTTGATATTTGTCTCACAAATACTTATTGATCATATGGTTAATTATCTTGTATAATTAAGTGTTAATTTGATCATATAACAATTATATGACTCAATTAAATAAATAATATGTACTTAACATTTTAAGTAATATTTTACCATTATATCAATATATAATGGGTCCCACAATGCTTAGTTAATTTATTTTACAACTCCTTGTAAATATAATTAACTAATTACCTCTATCTCAAAACCTCAACTAATTTAGTAATTTAACGATTAATTACTAAGTTAAATCTTATTTAATCGTATTAAAATAAGATATAAATTTATTAGTCAATTATCGCATAATTGAAAAATAAGTTTAATCGAATGAGGGGTGCAGGAAATTTGGGGAGATTAGAAGGAAGCAAGGGGATGCTACAAGCAGGCACTCAAATTAACAAGCCGCGCGCCAGCATAGCAATTAAAGTGCGTCAGGAGTAGCTACGTCGAGCCACCCACAAAGGAGCTAAACGAGGTACACCTGGACAACATGCACCCAGACAGAGTAGTGTTAATTGAGGCAAGCTGCTCAGGCGAGCTCCGCTAGCAGCTAATAGAATTCCTTAAGATGAACATGGATTGTTTTACATGGTCCCATGACGACATAATTGGGATAGACCCCTCAATAATAACCCACAAAGTAAGCGTAGATACAAAGTGCAACCCTATACAACAAAGAAGAAGAAAGTTTGCGCCTGAAAGGAATCAAATTATAAACAAGGAAGTAGACAATCTACTGGTAGCAGGAAAGATTAGAGAAGTCAGGTACCTAGACTGGCTATCAAACGTGGTAGTAGTACCAAAGAAGAATGGAAAATGGAGGGTATGTGTAGACTTCACAGACCTGAACAAAGCATGCCCAAAAGATCCCTTCCCACTACCACATATAGACGCCATGGTCGATGCCACGGCCAGACACGAGATGCTGACCTTCCTAGATGCTTGGAGCGGGTACAACCAAATCAAAATGGATCCAAAGGATCATGAAAAAACCGCTTTCATGTCCGAAAGAGGAAATTATTTTTATAATGTAATGCCATTCGGCTTTAAGAATGCAGGGTCAACTTATCAAAGGCTAGTTAACAAGATGTTCAAGAGGCAAATTGGGGAGACAATGGAGGTGTTTATCGACGATATGGTAGTAAAGTCAAAGAAAGCAGAAGAACACATGAAGCATTTAACTGACACCTTCTGCACCCTGAAAGAGTACAAGATGAAGCTGAACCCGTCCAAATGCACCTTTGGGGTGTCATCAGGAAAGTTCCTGGGGTATCTGGTGAACTAAAGAGGTATAGAGGCCAGCACGGAGCAGATCAAGGCGGTACTCGAGCTGAGATTACCAGAAAGGCCAAAAGATGTTCAGAGGCTAGCTAGAAAGGTGGCGGAACTGAGCAGATTCATTTCTAGAGTCTCAGATAAGTGCAGACTATTCTATGACGTACTGAGAAAGAACCAAAAATTTGAGTGGACAACAGAACACGAGTCAGCCTTCACAGAGCTGAAGCGCTATCTCACCACACTCCCCCTATTAGCCAAACCAGAGCCAGGGTAACCCCTGCTCCTATACCTGGCATTGACATAAGGAGCAATCAGCGTGATCTTAGTAAGAGAGTGGGCAAGACACAACAACTTGTCTACTATGTAAGCAAATCTCTACTCCCTGCGAAAACCAGGTACATATCCCTTGAGAAATTAATACTAGCATTAGTCACTGCATCTTATAAACTGCGCCCTTATTTTCAGTCACACATCTTACGCGTAGTGACCAATTACCCTTTAAAGTCTGTATTGCGAAAACCCGAGCTGTCTGGAAGACTATCCAAGTGGTCTGTACACCTGAGTGGGTACGATCTCCAGTATGACCCTAGAACAGCGATAAAATCACATGCCCTAGCAGACTGTGTATCAGAATTTAGCCTAGCGGCACAAAACAGGGCTGAAGCAGAAGTGTTAGTCATAGGTAGTAACATGGGGAAGGAGGTTTGGACATTACACATAGATGGGGCGTCAAACCAAAGAGGAGCGGGACTGGGGTTGGTGCTCCGCTCCCCGCAGGGGGACCTGATAGTATAGGCTCTGCGATGTGAATTCAAGGCAATAAACAACGAGACAAAATATGAAGCACTGATTCTAGGTCTGAAACTCTCGCTAGATCTGGGAATCAGAAATCTACAGGTATTTAGTGACTCCCTCCTGATAGTGAATCATGTGAAAGATGCATATGCAGCCAGAGATTCAAAAATGGTTGCATATCTAGAGGTGGCGAAAAATTGAAACAGAAGTTCGACGCCTTAGAGATGGAACAGATTCCCAGGGATCAGAACGTGGAAGCATATACCTTAGCTACGCTGGGAGCAGCATTCAAACCAACCAAAATTTTGAATATCCCAATAGTGCACGTCTTAAAACGGGCAATCTACAAGCCGACAGATGAACAGGGGGCAGGAGTGGGACATGAGGGTTAGAAGGGAATAACGATGAATTTGGAGGGAGAGGGAGACTGGAGGGAACCTTACATCAATTGGCTCAAGGAAGATAAACTGCTATTTGGGGAAAAGGAAGCCAGGGGTTTCAGAATAAAGGCGTCGAGGTTTGTACTAATCGATGATGTGCTCTTCAGAAAGTCCTTGGCACGCTACCTGAGGTGTCCAGGTAAAATGGAAGCGCAGCCTGTCATGCATGCCATCAACAATGGCGAATATGGAAACCACCATACGAGCAGAAGCTATGCAACACATGAAAACATGCGACACATGTCAAAGAACTACACCTATGATTCACCAACCTGCGGAACCCCTCCACCCTATCATCTCACCATGGGCATTTATGTCATGGGGGATGGACATCGTGGGCCCACTGCCCAAAGCCCCAGGAAACATAACTTATATTCTTGCAATGACAGACTATTTTTCAAAATGGATAGAAGTAGAGGCATTTGCAGAAGTAAAAGACAAACATGTAATCTCCTTCGTGAAACGCAACATACTCTGTAGGTTTGGAATCCCATTCGAGATCATATGCGACAACGGTTCACAGTTTATATCAAACAACATGGAAGGATTTTGCAGTAAGTGGAAATTCGCACTAAAAAATATGCTCCCAGGTATCCGCAATCCAACGAGCAAGCTGAGTCCAGTAACAAAATCATTGTGTAAAACCTGAGGAAGAAGTTGGAGGAGCTGGGAGGCAAGTAGGCAAATGACCTACCCTTGGTGCTATGGGCAGACAGAACCATGCCCAAGACAGCTACCAGGTAGACACCCTTCAGCCTAGTATTCGAAGAAGAAGCAGTGATACCAACATAAGTTCTGGTCCCTACGCACAGGTATGGGTGAATGACCGGGGAACAGAACAAAGCAGAGATGGCACGAAACCTAGACACGGTGGACGAGCTAAGAGCAAGCGCTCACATAAGGTTGGAATCATACAAATAGACAGTGACCATGAGTTACAACAAGAACGTAACAATTAGGGTCCTGGAACTCGGTGATCTAGTGCTTAGAAAAGTGTTCCAGAATACTAAAAATCACAACGCAGGGAAGTTCGCCCACAAATAGGAGGGACCATACCAGGTGGAGAGTGTTGTTGGCCAGGGGGCGTACATATTGACTATCATGCAAGGTCAAATCATACACAAACCCTGTAACATCCTCCACGTGAAGAAGTATCATATTTGACCAGAGAGCCTGGTCCTTGTGTACATAGTACTTTTCAATAGTTCAAGAAAAAAAAATAGTAGTATGCATATAGTAGGTGCTTATCTTCGAAAAATAATTTTCTTTTTCGTTTTTAAAAATAACCCTTGGGCATGAGCTCTGCAACTCCCAGGTTCTGGATTGTCCTGGAACCCTAGAGGCGGCTGACAGGTATATCTCATCTCCACTTCTGAATTTTCTTTTCTATTTTTCATAACTTTATTTGAAAGAAAAACTCTGACTCACTATCTCCTAACTGCTCAATTTAGTATGATGCAACATGATACACTCCTGAATGCGAGGTGACTAGGCACGCGACATCCATCATATCCAACAAAATTTCTTACAAGGCACCCTCAGTAGGCACCCCCAAACGTAGCTACTAAAACATATGTTCTCGGCCGAGCAAAGCATGCATGCACATCAGTGCTGGAGAGTGTGGGGAATGCTACACCTCTGTATCCTGCAGCACCTCATCATTCTTGTAACGATGCTAAAACTTACCAAGGTAAACCATCGATGTACACAGAAACGACGAACACACCTTGCGTCATGAACAAGGTGGAGTAGTCAAGCAGGGGTAGTAGGATAGTCAAACACCTTGCATCCCTAGCTAATGATTAAATCCTGTCTATGGTAGGTAAAACAAATATCTCAAAACAAAGATTAAACCTTGTCCGTGGAAGGTATGCTGAAACGTTTAAATATTTTTACAAACCTGGGCCACCAGGCTCCAGGCTACGAAAAGGGACAAATGTTCATTACCACCTAACTAAAACAACAATTAATAAAGGGGAGCTAATCAACATCTACCCCAGACGTTCCTTGCTCTTCCATTCCTATCTCTGGCTGACTTTCCCCTGCAGGATCTGGACCAGCTTCCTCCGGAACACCCACCTGAGGGTCCCTAGCAGCAGCATGCTTTCCTTCCCTAACAACCTCCTCTGGGACCTCCAAGGCCGCAGAAGCGTCCTCGACGACATCTTCAGTAAAATGGGAATTCACCTCGCCAACTTCAGGTAGTGGGATGCCAATATCTGGAGCGACTGGGAGAGTTTTGTTCAGCAACTTCTCCTCCTCCTCCACACTAGCAGCTGCCAGAGACCCCTCAATCGCAGCACACATGCTGTTCACCTTGCACGTCCAGGAAGCATAAGTGACAATGTTGGTAGCCAGTTCGGTGAGCTCCTTGATCTTTGCTTCACCTCGGGACATGCCATCAGTCAGCTCCCTGCAGACGCCCTGGGTCCAGGAGAACTGGTCCTCTCTCATCGCAGACTTCCTGTTGCTGGCAACCAGTTTCTTCTTTAGCTGGGAAACCTCAATCTTGTATTCAGCTCGCTGTTCCTTCAACTCATCGCAGTAAGTGGCCAGCTCTTTGTTTTTGGAACTGGTCGCAAGACTCTCTGTGCGGAGCCTAATGGAAATTTCCTTGAGGGCAATAAAGGACTGGAAAGCCTGGGAATATAGCAAAGAGAGCAGGATTGGGAACGACAAGAAAATAGTTATCAAGCGAGCAAAGAAAAGGTAAAGGAAGAAGGACATACCATAAAGTTATTAGCAACTTTGGCTTCTACCAGGAACTCCAGATCCATAACACCATATTCTTGAGAAGAGGTGGGGAAGTATAATTAATCCATGGTGCGCCAGAAAGGCTCTAGTGTAGGATCCCCAAAACCCTCAGCAGATGAAGTGGTGAGGCGAGGAAATGAAGGCTGGCGGATTATTGGGATGGCCTCTACGACCTGAGGAGCTGAGCGTTGCGATGGGGAGGAAGTAGAGCGCAGAGAGGGGTACCAGACCATCTCTTAGAAGCAGAGGCATGAGAGGGTTCAACATGCCTTTTCTTTTATGATGCAGGGGTTAGGCGTGCATCAGGTCTCTTCTTAACACTTTGAATCAGGGCCTCGAACAGATTGAGTTTTGCGCAACCTGCGAAGAGAATCAGAAGATCAGGAAGTCCAAGAACAAGGGGAGAAACAGAAAGGTCACAAAAGGGGAAGGGGCAAACACAAACCTGAAGACATGGTGGTGCTGTCAGATTGGGGGTGGGCGGGGGAGGGGAGGGGGGGGGGGGGGGGGAGAGATCAAGAAGCAGGAGATAAGACGGGGAGCAGGTTAGGGAATTTCTTTTTTTCAAGTGGGAGGGAGACAATGCAGGTTATGGACTCGAGGCCGTGTTCTAAGGCCTTGGGGCTATTAGGTTCTGCACAAAAACAAAAGGTAAGATGGTGAGAAGAGAAAAAAATATGAAGGGGGGGGGGGGGAGCCACTCACTCTTGGTGAGGATCCATCTTTCAAAGATATACTCAGGCCAGAGCTTGATTGAGTCGGTGTTGATATAGAAGAATTCCTCATACCATCCCTCGTCCTTCACTTTCGAGGCAGATTTCAAGGGATTACCCACGACACCTATGGACCTGAAGGTATACTGGCCCTTACCCAGCGAGCGAACCTCAAAGTAGTGGGCCAGATCCTCAAGGCTGATGTTGAAGCTCTGGGTTTGGTTCAAGACAGCGCATGATAGGAGGATACGCCAGGCGTATGAGGCGACTTGAGCTACGGGGAGCTGGTTGAGATTGAGGAAATCCTGGCCTATCTATCTCCGGGAAAGGGAACCTCAAACCAAATTTGAAGGGATATAAGTACATGCATATCCAACCGACATGATCCCCGTCTGCTTTCTCACCACGTAAAGGCACGTGAATCTCCACGTCGTTTCCCAAACCGAGATATTCCCTGATTGTGGAAGTCGTCGGGGGTAAGGGTGGAATCACAGGTGTGGGGAGCTTGGAGAATATTAAGGGAAGGAAAGAAGTCAGAGTCATGGTCAATGGGAGCGGAAGACGATGATTGGCGGGTTTTACCCATAATTGAAGATCAAGAAGAAATGGGAGGAAGGGAGAGATGAGTTACCTGAGAAGCGATCGGCGAGAATCCGGCAGTGGAAGCATGAGAAGAAGAGTAGGGAGAGGAAAATGGGGTAATTAATGGAGACTAATGGTGAGAATAAAGTGGAAAGAGAAGAGGGAAGTGGGGTATTTAATGGGGATAGTGGGGCAATCATCATAACAGCCGTTGGAAGCAACAAAAGGCGGCGCACGAAGTTCGGTAATTTCTTGCTCCATTAGTTGTGAGGCGTATCTCACAAGAAATTAGGGGCAAACTATTTGGGCCTAATTTTCTTCTCTACGACGAATGGGCCGAGTGCAAGTAAGGAGAGGAGATGGACTTATCAAGTGGATGAGAGGAAGAAGATTGGGCCAAAAAGTAAAGGAGGCACGAGCATGCTGAAGCTGAAACAAGGGAACCTCGGCCGAGATGCGGAAAAAGAGGTTGAGCCCACGGGCATGGGTAGGTAGCTTGGGGATTAAGTAAGAGCAAACCCTAATAGGGTTTAATTCTATTTAAGCAAGACAAGAAGGATCACATGACATTCATTGAACCCTAATCACGAGCATAGAATTTGACCTACGTGCCTCCATTGTACTCGTGAACTTGATATTGATTTACTAGTGAAGTTTTGGAAGGGACCGTCCCTTCCCGCAGTTTTCCTCACATTGGGTTTCCGCGTCACCAATCTTTGTGTTATTTCTTTTATTATCGTCGCATACAAACAACTCAATTCAATCATATTAGCGTAACTAAACGATATTGACTACTTTGACTCACTTCAAATAGAACGGTAAAATATACCAAAAAAAACATTATCAATGGAGTAGTAATTAAAATGAAATATATGTGAAATTTAGCACCAAAGTTTACTTTATTTTTCACAATGGTAGTTTGAGGATAGTAAAAAGATGAAGTAAAAGTATATATATAGTGATAAAAAAGAAAAGTAGTAAAGAAAAGGTTTATGTAGGTAGATAAGTTAAAGGTGATGAAATGAATGTGGAAGAAAGGTTTTAGAGGTAGAAGAAGGGTTATTAGATCTTAATTTGGAGTTAATTGGCCACAAATCATGCCTTAACAGAAAAGAGTAAGAAAGTGTTAATTTTTGGCCACGGAACGAACATTTAAGAAAGTTCAGAGATATTTCATGTATTTTCGAAATTGTAGGGTTACGCCGTAGAAAAGTAAATAGCTAGGGGGTAAACCATAGAAAAACCCATTAATTGACTAGTGTAGATCTAGTGTATTCGCACCGTTTTTTAGATTACATTGTTTTTAGAGAAATACCCCGTAAACAATTAAATAAATCATACTTAAAGTCTTGTGTTAGATTTAATAACTGTACTTGCGTACTATTAAGAAATAGAAAAGATATAACTTTAACACTTTACCTCGCGAATAAAATTGCACAAAACCAGTCCACTTATGAAATGTCAGAGTAATATATTGTTCGATATTTAAGATGCATGTATGCTTAAATTGAAAATTACGAAAATATATAGAAGTGTTACTATTAATTTTTTTTAGATATAAATATATAATAAAGATATTTTAGATTAACATATATCACAAAATATGAATATAATATACTCCGTATAAGATATTTTTATAGAAACCATAAGTTAGCACAACATATATATTGAATAAGCACAAATACTAGACCCACTTTATTGTTTGAGTAATTTGAAAGGAAAAATTCCACGCTAGACTTAATCTTTTTCACAAAAACTTTGGAGAGAAGGTCTCTCAATGAGTTATTCAGAGACCACTTTTATCGTACCACTTTTATCTATTTTTTGTACTCCTTTAATTATTACTTGTGATTCAAAATGTCTCTTTCATTTATTTTGTATTGTAACAATTTTTTTATTAGTACCTGATAGGATATATCGCACACCTATGCAAACATAAATTTTCCTAAACACAAATAAATGTAGTACGAGGGGTCGAACACAAGGAGACGGGAATTTCGTTATGAAATGCTATGAATGGACTACTATCAAAGTCGGTTTAATTGGTTGGTTTGGTTTGATGTTTAGATAACTATGATGTAAATTCAATAATATTAAAAGAGTCTAGGGGAGTCGGGTCACTCATGCAAATACGTAAATGCTCATGTTAAACATAGGAATTCTTAATATTGTTTAATTTTTTAGGCTAAAGACACCCATCTCTCGATATTAGTGTCAACCTTAGGTCGAGTCCTAGAGAACTTTCGTTATAACTAGAGTCGTCCTACTACACATGCTTAGTCTAATCCGATTCCGTGCCTCTCGACTTTTAGAATGAATTAACAAATTTAATCAATGCAATTGACCAAATAACAAAGATTAACAAAACAATACAAGCATGTGATAGAAACAATTTATCAATATTAGTTCATCTTTATTTTAACATTTACAACTTACTAATTATGCATGGCTTCCTTAATCCCTAGACAAATGAAACTACTCACTCATGTTAATAATTAAACTAATACTAAGCATGATGAATATGAAATTGTAAAGGAAAACAACTTGTTAATAAAATGTACTATACTAAGTGAATGACAAGCTAACAATTCTAATGTAGAAAACAATGAAACTATGATTAACTAATGCTACGCTTTAACTAAATGATTCGTAAGGTAAATGACGGAAATGAATACTAACATAAAACTGGAATTAGGATTACCGCAATAGAGAAATATAACTCGGAAATGAAGAACGAATAACCCAAATGCTTGGATGGAAAGATTGAATTACAACTTTGAAATGTAACCAAGTGTTTGACAAAGTGATAACTAAATGTTTAACTAATTATGAAACTAAGAAAAACTTGTGTGCTAAAGCTATGAAAGATATGTGAAATATGAGTAAAAGATATGATAAAAGATATCCCTAAGTGTCGAAGTCCCTCTCTTTTATATAGAGAGAGGGGACTTGAAACGCTTAAGTCATAGAAGCCAAACCCCGATCGGGGTTTCCAGGCCCTGATCGGGGCCTCCTTAATCCGAGTATATTGTCTAATCTCCCCCATTTAATGCTTAAAGAATTCTAAGCTATGCCTTTAAACACCTTAATTCTCCGGTTAATTTCATAGTTTAGGGTTTCCTTGAGCATCTAAAGGAGTATCCTATGCTTGAGTTTGTGGACTCCTTGCTTTGGGCTTCATTTTTGGTTTTCTTTCATTTTCATTTCAATCCATTTGAAAAATCTTCATGCTTGGCTTGTCCTTCTCCTTTCATGGCCCATTCTTGTTTCCATTAGCTTGTTGGACTTTGGTGCTTGCTAATTGTGTTAGGAAAAAGCCTCTAAATACTTAGATTCCTACAAAACATAGCAAAAACGAGCAATGCACCTCGAACACGTAATTAGCTCATAAAAATACTAAGCAAAGTATAGTAATCATGTAAAATCGAGCTAAATTAGGGAGTAAAATCATATAAAAACTAGACATATCAAAATCCCCCAAGCTAAACCCTTGCTTGTCCTCAAGCAAGCACATAAGACTAAGACAAGAGAGGAAAACAATGAAGTCCCCACAATTGCAATATCCAATTTTAAACTATCAAGCATAATGACTCAAATCTCGAAACAACATGGGCATAAGGATAATGCAAAAACATGGATGAGATTTACAAGGCGATGTAGCATGAAAGACTTCAATTGAACTTTTTTGCTCTTGCATGATCTTTTGACTTATGGACTCTTATGATACTCTCAAACTCATTTTATTGTGAAAGGATTTTTGTAAGTAGCACTCACCTATCCTCGACTCATGAGAGTGTGCCCGCAATCTAATATGGTAAAAATTTCAAAACTATAATCCAAAAACATTCAAATGTCAGCATGAAAAAGAAGCCATAGGTAAGAAGAATGTTAATAAGAAATGGGTAAGAAAGGGGAACAAATGATTTATGGTATGTGGAGCTAAGTCAAGCTAGCAACAACCATATGTAAGGATGCTCAATCCCAAAATTATCCCAAAATTTTCAATACAATTCTTAAGGAAAACTCTCCAAAATATATGCATAAAACATGAGAGCTTCTTAAATCTTTTTTTCTCTTCTTTTTTTTCATGCAAGATATGCTTCTTTTTTCATTTCATACTTTTTTCTTTCTTTTTCTCTTTTCTTTTTCTTTCTTTCATTTCCATCATTTTTTCATCATTTTTTTTTTCAAAGCATTAAGACCAAGCTCACAATGATATTTTAAAATACAACAAATCCTAAATGAGCATCCAAACACAAATTGATCAAGGCTACTAGCTCAACAAGGTAGGCAATTTTTATATGTGGCTAAGGTAGATTTTTGTGGATGGGTGCAAAAAGGCAAATTTATCATGTGAATGGCTCCAAAATGCTAACATATGAATACATGCTTATAAAGAAATGAAATTAAAACCATACTTGTGCGTATTTGATGTAGCACAAACCATAAGGAGACCTACACTCACCTAAGAGAGACCGAATATGGATGTATCGATCTAAAGAGGCTCTACCTTACCAATTTGTGGCTTGCCAAAAGTCAAGATCAAGCTTATTAGGTTCAATTTCAATCTTCCACCTACTATGTCAAGACATCCCTATGAATGCAATTATCCCGTCAAATAATAGAGAATCATTAGCTATTAAGCTAAAATTGGGATATACAAATGGGTACAACTATGTAAACCATGACCAAAGTAGGCAAGCAAAGCATATGAAGCACACAAATTTCAAAGTTTCATAAATTTTCTAACTAAATGCAATCCCTAACTAAAATGCAAATGCAATACCCCCCAAGCTAAACACAACATTGTCCTCAATGTGCCAACATGTAAAAACACCCAAGCTAACAGTAAAAACTGTTCAAAGCACAAAACAGGGAAGACAAGAGGTTAATATTTAATGGGGAGTGGGAAAAATACAACTAAAGTGCAAAGAAAAAATAACTTACTAGACTAGCTAGCCTCCCCCAAGCTAGTATGTATACGGGGGATACCTTCATGCATCAATCAAGTAAAGGGCCAAAAGTTGAAACCCTTCCTACCCTTCTTCTTAGCACGACCACCTCCCGAAGTAGCACCACTACCACTAGGTTCATCACTTTGAAGAGGAGTGACATATTCACCAATATTTTGCCCACTTCCAAGCCCCTCTCCATAGCTACTATAAGCACCACCATAATCGCCACCATATCCTCTACCATAGCCTCCTTGAAATGCTTCAACTCCATAATCCGAACCACAAAAATCCGGACCGACATCATGGTGAGTAGAAGTACCTGCATCATTGTTAGGAGGAGGGAATCCATCCGAGGGATAATGATAAAAATATGGATGAGGTCCCTCGGGTCGAATCACCCCTTGCCTAGCAAAGTGATCATAAATAGGATACAATGCAAGCCTTTTGTCATCACGAATAGCATTAATACTAAGACTAAGGTAACGCATCATATCCGTCACACCAACGCTAGATGTGGAATGACGTGCTTGAGTCGGTGGAACTTGAGCACGACTGTCAACGGTGGTAGCTCGCTCCCCTCTAAGTGGCAAATGGTAAGTGGGTCGAATAAAGGGGTAATTCTCACGTCGGTGTTTAGGATGGACCAAAGGTTGAAGCTCTCCCGTCTCTCCTGGTAGTGTAATAGAGTCTTGATTACCAATCCTCCAAATCATATCCGGGTGGGAACTCTGAAACCAATTACAAGATAGGAAATAGTCATAATCTAGTCCATCCCCCATTTCCCGACTCTCCAAAGGAACCAAATCGGTGGTATCTTGGTTGAAACGGAAGACGCTATGGGCAATTCTAGTAACCAACCCACCCAAAACAATGGGCCGCTTTTTGCATTCCATTGTTTGGTTAAGTGGCTAGCAAATGTGTAAGGAATATTCATTTCCCAATCGGCATCACCGTTTACATTAAGAAAGGCACCTAAAATTTTGATTTCGATACTCCTCACCGAATGAGGCTCATTCCTCCCAAAGAAAGTCCACCCCATAAATCGTTGCCAAATGCGAATTTCGGGGTAATGGATGTATTGGTGAGGGGTATGGTCCCAACCAGAGAATGGGTAGTGAGAAATGGATGCCCAAGTCAATTCGGGTAGGTAATCTTTGGGTGATTCGGTACACAAACCCTCACAACGTAAAGCAAAAATCTAAGCAAAGTCCGACAAATCCATACGATAAGCATTATTAAACAATCGGAATGATACAAAATGGACAAACCCTTCACGTTTTGATTTATGAAACTCGAAAGAACTCAACAACTCAAGTGTGAGTTTGGGAAAGGTTAGATAATCCATTTTGTAACAAGCTATCATACCAAGATTTTTAAATAAAGCCTTCACATGTTTATCAATTCCGATTCTTTTCAAAGAAGGTTGATTGATAAACTTAGTTGCTTTCATACCTTTGGAGCGTAGGAGGACCCAATTATCCAATTGTGTTTTATCACTAAAGACCACTCGGGGATAATCATAATCATGCCATTCCGGTACATCGGGCATTTCAACATCCTCCGCAGCTCGGGAGGATTCCACACCACCTCTCCTTCTCTTTGGAGCACCTTGGGTAGGAGCCTTTCTAGGTGCCATTTTTCTGAAATTTTAAGACGTAATTTCATCCTAAGGCTACTAAAATCCATCCATGCAAATAACAATAATAGAACAAATTAGTAAGCTAATTCATCCTACAAACATTAATAGAGCACAAGACAATCAATTTTTAGCATAATAAAGCACAAAATCAATTTTCCCCAATTTGAGTTAGGGTTTGATAAACTTGATTAAATTGATTGAATAAGATGAAATTAGAGATAAATGAAGGCAAAACTTACTTGATGATGGTGAGGAGTGAATGATGCTTGAAAATCAATAAAGGAATTGATGTTCCCTTTGAGTTTATGTGAGAAAATGAAGAAAATAGAGGAAGAAGGAGTACCGTCGGGTTGGAAATAAGGAATAGCTGGGATTTCGTTTGCTAATAAAACAGACGAAAAAAAAGACGAGTAGAAAATGGAAACCCCGATCGGGGCCTGGGAACTCCGATCGGGGTTTGCCCTCTGTAAGTCTCTTGGCTTTTTTCCGTGTTTTGTTGTATTAAATCCCCGAACGGGTTTCCGTACTTGGGGATGCGTGAATTTCCCCATTGACTCTTCTTGTCTTCATCTTTTCACCTAAAAATCAAAAACAAACATCGTCAAGTCTAGTTAAGTCTAAAAAAAACGAGAAATTACGGAAAATAAGAAAATAAAGAAAATAAAGAAAATAAAATGAAAGCAAACAAAAGCTTGGGTTGTCTCCCAAGAAGCGCTGGTTTAACGTCCCGCACCACGTATGAAGTTCGAGTCGGTTCAAGTGTCCATGAGAACTCCCTCGATTACCTCAACGACCGCATTCTCATGGTAGACCTTCAAACGATGGCCATTGACTTTGAATTTTTCGCCATTAGTGGTCATCACTTCAACGGAACCAAACTTGTTGACATTTGTGACGGTATATGGGCCGGACCACCGCTATCGTAATTTTCCCGGAAAGAGCTTGAGTCGGGAATTAAAAAGCAACACCTTATCACCGATTTGAAACTCCTTCTTCAAGATCCTCTTATCATGCCATCTCTTTGTTTTCTCTTTGTAAAGACGGGAGCTCTCATATGCTTGTAAACAGAACTCATCAAGTGCATTCAATTGTAACATCACCTTTTCACCACTCAAATTGGAATCCATGTTGAGCTCCTTGATTGCCCAATAAGCTTTATGTTCCATCTCAGAGGGGAGATGGAACGCCTTTCCATAGACCAACCTATATGGTGAAGTACCAATAGGTGTCTTATATGCGGTACGGTAGGCCCACAAGGTATCATCAAGCTTCATACTCCAATCCTTTCGTGACTTGGCAACAACTTTCTCGAGTATGGACTTGAGCTCACGGTTAGAAACCTCCACTTGGCCACTAGTTTTTGGATGAGAAGCCAAGCCTCTTCTATGATAGACCCCATATTTCTCCAATACGGTATCAAGTTGTTTCTCACCAAAGTGAGTACCACGGTCACTAATAACCGCTCTTGGGACCCCAAACCTCGGAAATATGATCTTCTTGAATAAGTTAACCACGGCACGAGCATCGTTTGTTGGAGTAGTTATTGCCTCGACCCATTTAGAGACATAATCGACGACAACCAAAATATACCGATTCCTTTTTGAGGAAGGAAACGGTCCTTGATAATCAATCCCCCAAACATCGAAAACCTCCACTTCCAAGATACCATTTAAAGGCATCTCATGCCTCCTCGATATAGAACCCGTTCTTTGGCAAGCATCGCAAGCCGTAACGAAAGCTTTGGCATCTTGGAACATAGTTGGCCAATAGAAACCGGATTGCAACACCTTTGCAATGGTCTTGGATGGTCCATGGTGACCACCATAAGGAGAAGAATGACAGCCTTCTAGCACCCCTTTCACATCCCAATGTGGGATACACCTCCGAAATAGCCCATCGGAGCAATGTTTGAATAGATATGGATCATCCCATAGGAAGATCTTTGCATCGTGTAGGAACTTCTTCCTTTGTTGATATGAAAGGCTAGGTGGCAATTCCTTTCCAACTAGAAAGTTGGCTATGTCGGCATACCAAGGAGTATTGGCTTCCAACATCATTAGAGCATCATCGGCGAAGGAATCATCAATAGGTATATCAATATCTCCATCATCAAACCTCAAGCGGGATAAGTGATCGACAACAACATTTTCGGCCCCCTTCTTGTCTTTGATCTCTAGATCAAATTCTTGCAAGAGCAAGATCCATCGTATCAACCTTGGCTTAGCTTCTTGTTTGGCTAGGAGATGCTTTAGAGCGGCATGATCGGTATGAAAAATGACTTTGGAACCAATCAAGTAAGAGCAAAATTTGTCTAAGGCATAGACAATGGCAAGTAGCTCCTTCTCCGTGGTGGCATAGTTGATTTGAGCCGCATCCAAGGTTTTGCTAGCATAGTAGATAGCATGGAGAACCTTGTCCTTCCTATGTCCTAGCACGACACCTACCGCATAGTCACTAGCATCACACATGAGCTCAAATGGTAAGTTCCAATCCGGTGATTAGGTGATAGGTGCGGAAATTAAAGCCTTGTTGATCCTAGTAATAGACTCAAGACAATCATTAGTAAACACAAAGGGAGCATCTTTTAAAAGAAGCTCCGTAAGGGGTTTGGCAATCTTAGAAAAATCTTTAATAAAACGGAGGTAGAAACCCGCATGGCCTAAAAAACTCCTTACTCCCTTGACATTTACCGGTGGGGGTAGTTGCTCAACAACTTGGATCTTAGCACGATCCACTTCAATTCCTCTTTCCGAGACAATATGACCAAGTACCACCCCTTCATTGACCATGAAGTGGCACTTTTCCCAATTCAATACCAAGTCAACCTCTTCACAACGCTTCAACACTTTAGACAAGTTAGCCAAACAAGCATCAAATGCAGAACCATAAACACTAAAATCATCCATAAACACTTCCATGATAGACTCGATAAAGTCGGAGAAAATGCTTATCATGCAACGTTGGAAAGTGGCGGGGGCATTACAAAGACCGAAAGGCATTCTACGGTAAGCAAAGGTACCATAGGGACAAGTAAACGTGGTCTTCTCTTGGTCATCCGGGTGAATGGGTATTTGAAAGAACCCGGAATATCCATCAAGATAGCAAAAATACTTATGACATGCCAACCGCTCCAACATTTGGTCAATAAAAGGTAAAGGGTAGTGATCTTTCTTGGTGGCAAAATTCACTTTCCTATAGTCAATACACATTCTCCAACCCGTTACAATCCTAGTTGGAATAAGTTCATTTTTATCATTTTTGACTACGGTGGTTCCTCCTTTCTTAGGAACCACTTTGACCATGGACACATGGTTTATGATCTTCCTCTAGATGGATTCTATGCATGCAAAACTCGGGGCTTATGACCTTTAAATCATCTAGTTTATAGCCAATAGCTTTCTTGTGGGATTTTAAAACACAAACCAAGGAAGACAATTGACTCTCACTCAAATTAGCACCAACAATTACCGGACACATTTTCTCATCATCCAGAAAAGCATACTTCAAATTGAAAGGGAGGGGTTTAAGTTCGGGTTTTTGTACCTCAAGGTCTTGAGGTGTAGAAACCAAACCTATAAAGTGTGAGCTCTCCTCCAATGTTAACTCTTCCCCATCCAATTTATTCTCCAAAGCATCCATCTCCTCATTGCCAATCTCATGATCACCTGCAAACGATTCTAATAGCAAGAGTGCCTCCAATGGATCTTTAACCAAAGACCGAGAGATAGAGTCATCTATAACAAGGTCAACAACATCCAAAACATCAATAGAAAAGCAAGACTCTTCTAACATTGGACTCTTCATGGCACTATTCAAATTGTATGTGACCTTTCGTAACCCACTTCCAATGTAATTTTACCATTCTTGACATCAATGACCGCGCCCGCGGTATGTAAAAAGGGTCTTCCCAAAATGATTGGGATTTGGGCATCTTCGGCCATGTCAAGAACAATAAAATAAACCGGAATGAAGAATTTACCAACTTTGACGGGAACATCCTCCAAAACTCCCAAAGGGCGTTTTCTAGAACGATCCGCCATTTTCAAAGTGACACTAGTACATTTCAAGACTCCCATATTAAGCTTAGCACAAATAGAGTAAGGAATGACACTTACACTAGCACCTAAATCACATAAAGCTTTATAATTTTGATAGGTACCAATTGTGCATGGAATGGAAAAACTACCGGGATCTTTTAACTTAGGAGGGGACTTGTTTTGCAAAAGAGCACTACACTCGGCGGTGAAGGCTATAGTTTCAACTTCGTCAAAAGTCCTCTTCTTAGTTAAAATGTCTTTCATGAACTTAGTGTAAGACGGAATTTGAGTGATTAATTCGCTAAAAGGAACAGTTACCTGGAGGTTCTTCACAACTTCCATAAATTTACCGAATTGGGTGTTCTTGTGATGCTTTGCCAATCTATGAGGGAAAGGCACTTTGACTTTTTCCAGCTCCTTTGTCTCAACAACCTTCTTTGGAGGAGTATCCTCCACATCTTTGACTTGCTCAACCACAATAGGATCATCCACCTTCTCGGGCATAACCTCATCTTTCTTACCACTGGATGAAACCTCCATCTCAACAAGCACCTCTTCATTGTCTTTGGGCATGGGTGGCTCATCATAATTTGTACCACTTCTCAAGGTGATTGCATTGAGAGTATCATGTGGTTGCTCACCTTGAGGTGGTAATATAAAAAATCAAAATGGACCATAATGAGCCACATGGGGCCGGTTTAGGTAGTAGTGGAGCATGATGATTGTTGCTCTATTTTATGCTCACATAATCCAAGTGAAAGTGACACTACATCATGCTTAGACATCATAACACACTAACATTTTGCAGGGGAATAAAATAAGCAAAATATTGGCTCACACATGAGCGTGTTGGCCGACCATATGTAGATAAATAAGACAATTGTTGTTCTTATTTGTACTACTTCATTTTGCATTTTATTCTTACATTTCTCTAAAATCTCATCCTCTATCTAAACTCTCAACAAACTAATATTTACTAAGTATTACTAGTGTAGTAATATAAACCAATATGAGTAGTTTATATCTTTACTTATCATCTAGTTAATAATAAGTTTAGATTTTTGGGTACCATCTTGGGTGCAACTTGGAGGAGATCTTTTAGTTTGAAGATTGGGTTTTGGAAGATCATTATAAGCTTGGTATAAACTCATCTAAGACAATAATTTGTTATTGCTCTTATTTTCATCAACAATGTAAGGAAATTTCTACTTCTATTTATTATGCCTTTTTATTTGCATGCATGTTACATAGATCTTTAAATACTAAATTAATTTGTAATTTGGTCACTAATTAGAAGAGTCTATTTAGGGTCTATGGACATTCATGTGGTATCAAAGATAGCTTGTAGCATGCATGTTCATTTTGGGCATTTTTATTAAAGTTATAAGATAACTAATAAATGAAACAATTGAGTTACATTATGATTTGGATGACAATTTTTGGTGCATGTATACCTACTGACTTCAAAATGTTTGTGGTCAAATTTCATGATTTTAGGGATTGATTTGCTATTTATTTTGATTTTTGGCTTTTAAAACCGAGTTAATATGCATATTTATGTTAAAAGTTAACTAAAACTAGTTGCATGTTGATTCTGGCCATGAAATTTTAATATGATCTCACATGCATGTTTTATATATTTTATGTAAAATTTCGTGACTTTCAATATAGTATTTCCTTTTATTGTTTTTTATGAGATAAAAATCGATAAAAGAAGATTATTATGTTCATAAAATTGAAATGCTTTTTTCTAGATCTAAATTTTTTTTTTACATTTCCTTATCTTATATATTTGGTGTTGGTGAAATTTTGTTATTTGTTTCACTATTTTTGGATATTGTTTCGTATTTATGAGATAAAACCGATAAATATAAAGCTATTTGTTCACAAAATTAAATTAAGTTTTTTTGGTAAATGTTTTTTTATTTTTGAGTTCCTGGAAATTTTCCAGAATGTAAAACATTTTTTATTACAAATTTTTATGATGTTTATATTTTATTTTGGGTTTATTTCATAAACGTTATGATTAAACCGTTATATTTAGCAAATAAAATCAAATCGAACTAATTAATGACCAAGAAAATTAGTAGGGACTAATTTTCAGTTATAAAACATTTTAGATAAATAGTTTGAATTTAAATGAGATTTAAATGTTGATTATTATTTTTTAATGTTTAAAAATCAATAAATCCCGTAAAATCGAGCATGAATGTGTTTAGGGCGACTTTGGCATGAATTTTGCAGCAACTTATAATTTATGTTTGTATTAATGAATATCATTTATTTAATAATTTATGTAATTTTTGTACCTAGTATGGCCTAGTTATTTTTAATTGTTATTACCTGTAATGTAATGGAATAACAGTTTGGTTGTAATTTTTATTGCGATCTCGTATCGCCGGTTTGTAATAATTAATAGTTTCATTTTATAGAACAAATGTATAATAGGAATTTGTATATTTGTATATTTGTAATTATTTATTATAAAGACCGGCG
This sequence comes from Heliosperma pusillum, assembly GCA_022085475.1. Lineage (NCBI taxonomy): Eukaryota > Viridiplantae > Streptophyta > Magnoliopsida > Caryophyllales > Caryophyllaceae > Heliosperma > Heliosperma pusillum. The sequence continues at coordinate 18,244 of JAIUZE010012570.1, read as the reverse complement.
ACTCTTTCAAGACGGTGCCATTTTTGGAAGGTGTTCCAAGTGAAGAGACAAGGGACTAAGGTGTTGGTTTCTGAATTTGTAATTATCTAGTTAATTTGATTAGCTAGGTGGCCATACTAGTATTATTCGTTGCTTGGTTGCTTGCTTTATTTCCGCTCATGCCAAAATCGTCACACATGCATTTTATTTTTCCGCTATTGTCAATTCAACGTTATTCACAATTCACCGACTTAGTTCACTTATAGGGAATTAATGACTAAATTGACAAGATCTCTCACATATTTAAAAAATTAAGATTAGCCTTACCAATTAGTAACACCTATGAATCCTGTGTTCATTAGGGCTACCACGCCCGTGGGACCCTTTTTACCTCGGGTAAGTAGGGTGATACGATCACAAGCCAAAATTGGATTGGACTCATCGAGATAAGCGTTATCTTGGGACTAGGAGATGGATTTAGTTGAAATCCGTCAACCAAGAGTTCTAGGGGTAGAATTAGTCAAGTAATGACTTACCATTTTTAGGTAAGGGTAGCATACGATGACTATTTTTATTTAAAGATGGGTCTTGAAATCATCTATATAATTTAGTGAGGGGTCATTATATAAATGTTAAACTAGTTAAATTTTTTTTCAAGTAAATTATCATAACAATGAATGTTTATATATTTCTTTTTGTTGTAGGAACAATATTCGCACAAAGTCAACATCATGGAACCCGCAACCTTGGGTAAGGAGTCATGGTTGAGGTCCGTCTTGGACAAATGTGTCCTAAAAGATGTCGGTAGTAACTTTGTTGAATGGGATTAAACGATCAAAATCGCTGCGATATCCGATAACGTGCTTCGCTACTTGATCGAAGCCCCTCCGACCGAACCCGGGTCAAGGTCGATCGCGGCGGTTTGGGCCGAATATGAGCTTTATCGAAGGTTGCCAATGATGTTAAGAATTTCGTCAATCACACCCAAAGTCAAACTTCAATTGATATCTCTCAATGCATATGGGATATTCACGAGGATAACATCAATATTTTAGCAAGCGCCTAAAATTCTTCAATATGAGGCGGCCGCCAAATTTTTTGAGACTAAGCTCCAAAAGGACAAAAAGGTTGGCCCACATGTGCTCAAAATGATTGAGCATGCCGACAACTTAGAGCGTCTAGGGTACAAGATTCTTAAGGAGCTAGTGGTGGGTAGAACCCTTCATTCACTCACACCAAAGTTCACCCACTTTAGGGTGAACTACAACATGAACAACATGGAAAAGGGTTTCCATGAACTCCATGCACTCCTCACCCAAGCGGAGAGGGACATGGAGGCTAGTGGGAGTGAGCCCATGGATGTTCTTTCAATGCGATTGATGAACATGAACCTTGGAGTGAAGAAGGACAAAGGAAAGGGTAAGACTCTTTTCAAGAAAGTTGGCAAGGGGAAGGGCAAGGTCTTATGAAACCAAAGCCCAAAGTCAACAAACACGCGGACACGGATTGCTATTATTGTAATGGCAAAGGGCATTGGAAACGCAATTGCCTCAAATACTTGAAAGACGACTGTGTGACAACGTCAGTTAAAATTCTTTCATCGCTCTATATGATAGATATTAACTTTGCTAGTACATCTTCTTGGTTATTTGAAACCGGTTGTGGTTCTCACCTTTGTAATCATGTTCAGGAACTGAAGGACGCGCGAGCACTAGCCAAGGGTGACGTGGACTTGCGCATGAGAAATGGAACTAAGGTAGCTGCAGTTTCTATGGGCCCCTACGTTCTTCTTTTGCCTAATAGTTTACAGTTGTATTTAAATAATTGCTATTATGTACCAACTCTTACCAAGAACATTTTCTCTATTTCCGTGTTAGACATGGAAGGTTTTTCATTTTGGATTAAGAAAAATCGTTGTACTTTTGTTTTAATGAAATGGTTTATGGCGAGGCCGTTTGTGTTGGAGGTATTTCTGTTCTAGATATTGCAAAAGAGGTCTATCATATAGAAAACAAGAGGTTTAAAACGGGTGAACCTAATCAATCATACCTTTGGCATTGTCGTTTAGGGCACATAAACGAACGACGCATAAAGACACTTGTTTCATCTAAAGTACTCAAACCATTCGATTACGAATCTTATGGTGTATGTGAATCTTGTCTTCTAGGCAAGATGACTCGTGCTTCTTTTACGGGAAAAGGGACACGTGCAAGTGAAGTATTAGGCCTTATACATACGGATGTGTGCGGCCCAATGTCTATCCAAGCTAGAGGTGGTTATCATTACTTTATTACTTTTACCGATGACTTGAGTACATATGGGTTTGTCTACTTGATGAGGCACAAAAGTGATGCTTTTGAAAAATTCAAAGAATTTCAACATGAAGTAGAAAACCAAGTGAATAAAAGGATTAAAGCCCTACAAACCGATCGTGGGGGTGAATACTTGAACAATGAATTTTATTCACACCTAAAGGATTGTGGTATAGTATCTCAATGGACTCCTCCTGGCACACCTCAATTAAAGGGTGTGGCCAAAACGAGAAATCAAACTTTATTAGATATGGTTCGATCTATGATGAGTCTAACAGAGTTTCCTGATTATTTTTGGGGATTCGCTATCTAATGTGCAATATTCTTTCTAAATCGAAGCCCGACTAAAGCGGCAAACATGACTCCATATGAAATTTGGACAGGGAAAGTCCCTTATTTGTCGTTCATGAGAACTTGGGGATGCGAGGCGTTTGTTAAGAATACGTTTGACGATAAACTTGCACCCAAATCCGACAAATGTCTATTTGTAGGATATCCAAGGGAACCACGTGGTTATTTGTTCTACAATAAACACGAGGACAAAGTGTTTGTGTCTCGTGATGCAGTCTTTTTAGAAAACGATTTTATTTCTAAAAGACAGAGTGGGAGAAAATTTGAACTTGACGAAGTCCAAGAGCCACAAACCGAAAAGGAGGTAGAGGAAAACGTTCCCTCTTCCTCTAATGCGGTCATAATTCCTTCGAAACCTAGGTGGTCAAGCAGAATTAGTCATCAACCTGATAGATACCTTGGTATTATAGAGGAAGGTGGTGACTACAATGTGTTACTTTTTGAAAGTAACGAACCTACTACCTACAAAGCAGCCATTTCTATTCCCGACTCAAAGCTATGGCTAGGAGCCATGCAATCCGAAATGGATCCTATGTACGACAATCAAGTATGGGACTTGGTTGATTTACCTAAGGAGGTAAGACCTCTTCAGTGTAAGTGGATCTACAAGATCAAAAGCAGCATAGATGAACATAATGATGTTTACAAAGCTAGATTAGTGGCAAAAGGTTTCACCCAAGTTCATGGTCTTCACTATGACGAAACCTTCGCCCCAGTCGCCATGCTTTGGTCCAGAAGGATTATCTTAACAGTTGCCGTATTTCATAATTATGAGATTTGGCAAATGGATGTGAAAACCGCCTTCTTGAATGGGATTCTAGGAGAGGAAGTGTACATGACACAACCTGAAGGTTTTGTGGATCCATCAAACCCTAAGAAGGTGTGCAAATTTAAAAGATCCATCTATGGTCTTAAACAAGAATCCATGAGTTGAAATCATCGTTTCGATCATTTAATTAAACAAAATGGTTTCACTCGAAGTGTCGAGGAACCATTTTTATACATGAAGTTTAGTGGGAGTAAGGTAACCTTTATAGTCTTGTATGTAGATGACATACTACTCATTGGGAATGATATATACCAATGCTCACTTCTGTGAAGAAGTGGTTTGGGATTCATTTCCAAATGAAAGAGTTAGGAGAGGCCCAGCGCATCTTAGGTATCCGGATCTATCGGGATAGATCTAGAAGGATACTAACATTAAGTCAAGAAACATATATTGATAAAATTCTTGATCGGTTCAACATGAAAGAATCTAAGAGAGGGTTTCTTCCTATGGGTAGTGGGAACACTTTGAGTAAGTAAGAGTGCCCTACCAAACCCGAGGAAATTGAATGCGTGAAATTGATCCCTTACGCATCCGCTGTTGGATCAATCATGTATGCTATGATGTGCACTCGTCCCGATGTTGCATATGCTTTGAGCATGACAAGTCGTTACCAAGCCAATCCATGTTAGAGTCACTGGATAGCCGTAAAGAACATCCTTAACTACTTGGAGGTGAGACTAAGTTGGGTGTAATGGGTTACACGGACGCTAGTTTCCCGAAAGATAGGGATGATTTGAATCCCAATCCGGCTATGTTTATATGATGAATGAAGGAGCTGTTTGCTGGACGAGTTGCAAGAAAAGCTTTACAGCGGATTCTACAATAGAAGCAGAGTACCTTGCAGCGCCTGAAGCTGCAAAAGAAGCTGTGTAGATTCGGAAACTTTTGGAAGGACTAGAAGTAGTCTCTACTGCCAAAGATCCTATCATGATTTATTGTGATAACACTGGGGCTATCTTTCAAGCAAAAAAGCCCAAGTCTAGTAATAAGTCTAGACATGTACTTAGGAAATATCATGTAATTAGAGATTACGTGGATAGAAAGGAAATTGACATTTGTAAGGTTGGGACAGATCATAACATTGTTGATCCCTTAACCAAGCCCTTATCAAAGGCTAAGCATGATGGTCATGTCTTCACAATGGGATTGAGACGAATACCATAATTTCTTTAGATTATGTAATATGTAATAATTGAATGTTGTATTAATTATTTCATATATGATAATTGCATTCATTGTTCGAGTTTTATTATAAACTCTTTTATTTAGTTTGACTAAATTTAAGACTTTGTTTATCCGAATAGATTGCAAGACAATGTTGGACCCTATTCAAGTGAATAGGACGAACATAGTATTTTGTCCCTAGTCACTTAATGAGTTGAAGTCTCGAAGTGACTAGATTGTAGGTCAATCGTTGTTGGTTCAGCACCATGGGGTCATGGAGATGACTGGTGGATTGCATAGACAGACTGTATGACACTGTGTCGGAAAGTGACCTCTGTAGAGACCCTTAAATCAATTAATTGATGCCTGGTTGTGGCAAGGTCTTCTATCTTATTCCTATGAGTTGATTCTTTTGACTGGCGACCGCCTATCCGAGTCGGTGCAGTTTCTGATTGACTTTGGTTGGTGTTCTAGGTCGTGTTGTGAAAGGAGGCTGATGGACATCTTCTGGGTCATGGTGATCTGCATCATACAGAGTGGATGGGTCAACAGGAATTCTCCAACCACGTTGGGTAGAAACATCTTCAGGCCACTCGAGGAGTAGTTACTGTAAATGCGTGGCCACGCTCGGAAAAGGATCTATGGTAGATTTTTGGGTCAGACAGTTACTCACCATATCATGAAAACCACTCTAGATATAATCAATTGCAAGTGCGAGATTGTTCGAGTAGATGTCCTCCACAATAGTGCGCCACATAATAAATCTCATTAAGGAATATAATTGGAATACTTATTGACTATATATATATGATTAGTCAGTTGCTTAACGTAAATTAATAACGGTTGGCTGACTAGAGTCTGACCTTATTGTCGTATGACGGCGGTGATCAACTGAGCCCTTTCGGTCACACCTATAGTATGAAACCCAAATAGTAGAACTAATTATTTGTATATGATACAGTTAATTAGCATATTACATATATTTGATATGTACGTTTAGTTATGAGATTTAATTGTTAGAAATTGAGTTTGGAACTCAAATTCAAATAAGTTTATTATTCAATTATATGATAATTGACTAATAAATTTATATCTTATTTTAATATGATAAAATAAGATCTAGTTTAGTAATTAATCGTTAATTTACTAAATTAGTTGAGGTTTTATATATATTTTGAGGTAGGGGAAAATAGTTAATTATATTTACAAGAAGTTGTAAAATAAACTAACTTAGCATTGTGGGAATGATTATATATTGATATAATAATAAAATATCACTTAAATGTTAAGTACATATTTTTTATTAATTTGTGTCATATAATTGTTATATGATCAAATTAACACTTAATTATACGAGATAATTACGCATATGATTAATAAGTATTTGTGGGACAAATGTAAAAAATCAAAATGGACCATAATGAGCCACATGGGGCCGGTTTAGGTGGTAGTGGAGCATGATGATTGTTGCTCTATTTTATGCTCACATAATCCCAGTGAAAGTGACACTACATCATTCTTATACATCCTAACACACTACCATTTTGCATGGGATTAAAATAAGCAAAATATTGGCTCACACATGAGCATTTTGGCCGGCCATATGTAGATAAATAAGACAATTGTTGTTCTTATTTGTATTACTTCATTTTGCATTTTATTCTTACATCTCTCTAAAATCTCATCCTCTCTCTAAACTCTCAACAAACTTATATTTACCAAGTATTACTAGTGTAGTAATATAAACCAATATGATTAGTTTATATCTTTACTTATTATCTAGTTAATAAGTTTAGATTTTTGGGTAACATCTAGAGTGCAAAGTGGAGTAGATCTTCTAGTTTGAAGATTGGGTTTTGGAGGATCATTCTAAGCTTGGTAGAAATTCGTCTATGACAATAATTTTTTATTGCTCTTATTTTCATCAACAATGTAAGGAAATTTCTAATTCTCTTTATTATGCCTTTATATTTGCATGCATGTTACATAGATCTTTAAACACTAAATTAACTTGTAATTTGGTCACTAATTAGGAGAGTCTAATTAAGGTCTATGGACTTTCAGCTTCAACCAATTTGGTGAAATAGTCAATAGCTACCAAAATGAAACAGTGCCCTGGAGTGATCTTTCCGGTGATGTTGATTCCCCAAGCATAAAATGGTCAAGGATAGGTCATGGTGTAAAGCAACGAGGGACGAACATTCTTAACATTCCCGAAGATATGGCAAGTGTGGCAGTGTCTGAGGTATTTAATACAATATGACTCCATAGTCGTCCAGTAATAACCTAGACGTGTGATTTTCTTTGCCATCATGGGCCCGCTCATGTGAGGATCGCATTCTCCATCATGTACATCTTCCATTACTTTTCGTGCTTGTGAACGATCAAGGCAACACAAGACGACACCAAGAGGTGTTCTTCTATACAATTCTCCTAGCATAAGGAGGTATTAAGAGGCTAGTAAGCATATGGCGCGTTGTCTCCTCTTATCGATTAGGGCCTTGATCTTGGATGGATCAATTTCTATTCCCCTATGACTGACGACATGTCCTAGGAGTTTGCCTGAAGTTACTTCGAATGCACATTTCTGAGGGTTGAGTCTCATGTTGTATTTGCGTAATATGAGAAAGAACTTGCGAAGATTATCGATATGTTAGAAATATCGGTATATTTCGTCATTAATTTACGAATTATAACAAAACTATAGTATATGAATTACGAGTCATAAATGAATTGCATAATATAAAAATATAATGAATCTAGAATTAACCTTTGGTCCTAGCAAATTTGGCCTATGAACAATATCAAAATCGATATACTCCTAATTTTTGCACCCAAGATGCTCCGAGATATGCCTTGCTTGTGCTAGAATTTTAGAGAAAAGTTACTGCTAATTTTTCCTTTTGTGTGATGATGAATGATAGAGAGAATTCAAGAGTAACCTCTGAATTTTTCTTTGTTGCACTTCCTCTGTTTTGGCCGTGTGCCTCTCTTAGGTCAAGGAGGAGTCTCTCCTCTTTTTACTACTCTTGTTATTAGGGTATTTGACCTAGTAACAATAATAGAATAATAGGAGACATGTACTTAGGAAATATCATGTAATTAGAGATTACGTGGATAGAAAGGAAATTGACATTTGTAAGGTTGGGACAGATCATAACATTGTTGATCCCTTAACCAAGCCCTTATCAAAGGCTAAGCATGATGGTCATGTCTTCACAATGGGATTGAGACGAATACCATAATTTCTTTAGATTATGTAATATGTAATAATTGAATGTTGTATTAATTATTTCATATATGATAATTGCATTCATTGTTCGAGTTTTATTATAAACTCTTTTATTTAGTTTGACTAAATTTAAGACTTTGTTTATCCGAATAGATTGCAAGACAATGTTGGACCCTATTCAAGTGAATAGGACGAACATAGTATTTTGTCCCTAGTCACTTAATGAGTTGAAGTCTCGAAGTGACTAGATTGTAGGTCAATCGTTGTTGGTTCAGCACCATGGGGTCATGGAGATGACTGGTGGATTGCATAGACAGACTGTATGACACTATGTCGGAAAGTGACCTCTGTAGAGACCCTTAAATCAATTAATTGATGCCTGGTTGTGGCAAGGTCTTCTATCTTATTCCTATGAGTTGATTCTTTTGACTGGCGACCGCCTATCCGAGTCGGTGCAGTTTCTGATTGACTTTGGTTGGTGTTCTAGGTCGTGTTGTGAAAGGAGGCTGATGGACATCTTCTGGGTCATGGTGATCTGCATCATACAGAGTGGATGGGTCAACAGGAATTCTCCAACCACGTTGGGTAGAAACATCTTCAGGCCACTCGAGGAGTAGTTACTGTAAATGCGTGGCCACGCTCGGAAAAGGATCTATGGTAGATTTTTGGGTCAGACAGTTACTCACCATATCATGAAAACCACTCTAGATATAATCAATTGCAAGTGCGAGATTGTTCGAGTAGATGTCCTCCACAATAGTGCGCCACATAATAAATCTCATTAAGGAATATAATTGGAATACTTATTGACTATATATATATGATTAGTCAGTTGCTTAACGTAAATTAATAACGGTTGGCTGACTAGAGTCTGACCTTATTGTCGTATGACGGCGGTGATCAACTGAGCCCTTTCGGTCACACCTATAGTATGAAACCCAAATAGTAGAACTAATTATTTGTATATGATACAGTTAATTAGCATATTACATATATTTGATATGTACGTTTAGTTATGAGATTTAATTGTTAGAAATTGAGTTTGGAACTCAAATTCAAATAAGTTTATTATTCAATTATATGATAATTGACTAATAAATTTATATCTTATTTTAATATGATAAAATAAGATCTAGTTTAGTAATTAATCGTTAATTTACTAAATTAGTTGAGGTTTTATATATATTTTGAGGTAGGGGAAAATAGTTAATTATATTTACAAGAAGTTGTAAAATAAACTAACTTAGCATTGTGGGAATGATTATATATTGATATAATAATAAAATATCACTTAAATGTTAAGTACATATTTTTTATTAATTTGTGTCATATAATTGTTATATGATCAAATTAACACTTAATTATACGAGATAATTACGCATATGATTAATAAGTATTTGTGGGACAAATGTAAAAAATCAAAATGGACCATAATGAGCCACATGGGGCCGGTTTAGGTGGTAGTGGAGCATGATGATTGTTGCTCTATTTTATGCTCACATAATCCCAGTGAAAGTGACACTACATCATTCTTATACATCCTAACACACTACCATTTTGCATGGGATTAAAATAAGCAAAATATTGGCTCACACATGAGCATTTTGGCCGGCCATATGTAGATAAATAAGACAATTGTTGTTCTTATTTGTATTACTTCATTTTGCATTTTATTCTTACATCTCTCTAAAATCTCATCCTCTCTCTAAACTCTCAACAAACTTATATTTACCAAGTATTACTAGTGTAGTAATATAAACCAATATGATTAGTTTATATCTTTACTTATTATCTAGTTAATAAGTTTAGATTTTTGGGTAACATCTAGAGTGCAAAGTGGAGGAGATCTTCTAGTTTGAAGATTGGGTTTTGGAGGATCATTCTAAGCTTGGTAGAAATTCGTCTATGACAATAATTTTTTATTGCTCTTATTTTCATCAACAATGTAAGGAAATTTCTAATTCTCTTTATTATGCCTTTATATTTGCATGCATGTTACATAGATCTTTAAACACTAAATTAACTTGTAATTTGGTCACTAATTAGGAGAGTCTAATTAAGGTCTATGGACTTTCAGCTTCAACCAATTTGGTGAAATAGTCAATAGCTACCAAAATGAAACAGTGCCCTGGAGTGATCTTTCCGGTGATGTTGATTCCCCAAGCATAAAATGGTCAAGGATAGGTCATGGTGTAAAGCAACGAGGGACGAACATTCTTAACATTCCCGAAGATATGGCAAGTGTGGCAGTGTCTGAGGTATTTAATACAATATGACTCCATAGTCGTCCAGTAATAACCTAGACGTGTGATTTTCTTTGCCATCATGGGCCCGCTCATGTGAGGATCGCATTCTCCATCATGTACATCTTCCATTACTTTTCGTGCTTGTGAACGATCAAGGCAACACAAGACGACACCAAGAGGTGTTCTTCTATACAATTCTCCTAGCATAAGGAGGTATTAAGAGGCTAGTAAGCATATGGCGCGTTGTCTCCTCTTATCGATTAGGGCCTTGATCTTGGATGGATCAATTTCTATTCCCCTATGACTGACGACATGTCCTAGGAGTTTGCCTGAAGTTACTTCGAATGCACATTTCTGAGGGTTGAGTCTCATGTTGTATTTGCGTAATATGAGAAAGAACTTGCGAAGATTATCGATATGTTAGAAATATCGGTATATTTCGTCATTAATTTACGAATTATAACGAAACTATAGTATATGAATTACGAGTCATAAATGAATTGCATAATATAAAAATATAATGAATCTAGAATTAACCTTTGGTCCTAGCAAATTTGGCCTATGAACAATATCAAAATCGATATACTCCTAATTTTTGCACCCAAGATGCTCCGAGATATGCCTTGCTTGTGCTAGAATTTTAGAGAAAAGTTACTGCTAATTTTTCCTTTTGTGTGATGATGAATGATAGAGAGAATTCAAGAGTAACCTCTGAATTTTTCTTTGTTGCACTTCCTCTGTTTTGGCCGTGTGCCTCTCTTAGGTCAAGGAGGAGTCTCTCCTCTTTTTACTACTCTTGTTATTAGGGTATTTGACCTAGTAACAATAATAGAATAATAGGAGATCATTTCTCTTATTATTTATCTCTAAATAACCGAAAAATAAGAGAAGATAAAGACTATTTTTTTCTTTCCTTTTTCGGTTATATTAGCATGTAATATAATATATATGTGAACTATAAATATCCGTATATTTATAATTTGCTAATTAAATATAACATATTAAGTTTAATTACAAATTAACATTTTAATTCGTTTAAGCTTACATTATATACATTGATCCAATATAACGGTTTATATTCAATTACGAATTACATTTAATTCGTCTCAGCTAATATTATTTAATTGTTATTGAATAATCCTATCATCATTAAATTGACTAACCTTTTAGTCATATACATCGACTAACCTTTTAGTCATATAATAAGGCATCAATAAGATTATATTAATCATATAATCATATCTCTCAGACACATCCTTTAGGTGTGACTTTTAGGGACCAGTTGATCACCGCCATTAAAATGACAATAACGTCAAACTCCTATGAAGCCAACCGTTATCGTTAAACGTTAATCAACTGATAAGAATACTAAGTATACCCTGTGAACCTGTAATAGATTTATTCATGTTATCACACTAACTGTGGAGGACACTAGCTCCAACACGAAATGCCTTTTCATGTCTTTGGATTTGACAATCATATCATCTACGTATACCTCCACTTCTTTATGCATCATGTCATGCAATAACGTAGTTGCGGTGCGTTGGTATGTAGCTCCAGCATTAATTAGTCCGAATGGTATAACTATGAAGCAATTTCTGCCCCATGAAGTGACGAAAGCTGTTTTCTGCATGTCTTCTTCAGCCATTTTGATCTGTTGTGTTATGTACCAATACATCGATATGCGATAGAGGGAAATAATTTTTGGGACTCGCTTTGTTTAGGTCTTTGAAGTCAACACAAACCTGGATTTATCATTTCTTTTTGGTTACGGGAACTATGTTAGCCACCCAGTCAGAATACTTAGAAACTTTAATGAATCCGGCCGTGAATTGTTTATCGACCTCTTCTTTGATCTTATGAGCTCATTTAGTCCTCACTCGACGGAGATTCTATTTTACGGGTTTGAAACCTGGCTTGATTGGAACTCGGTTTATATTCAATTACGAATTACATTTAATTCGTCACAGCTAATATTATTTAATCGTTATTAAATAATCGTATCATCATTACATTGAGTAACCTCGTAGTCATATACATCGACTAACCTTTTAGTCATATAATAAGGCATCAATATGATTATATTATTCATATAATCATATCTCTCAGACACATCCTTTAGGTGTGACTTTTAGGGACCAGTTGATCACTGCCATTAAAATGACAATAACGTCAAACTCCTAGCAAGCCAACCGTTATCGATAAACGTTAATCAACTGATAAGAATACTAAGTATACCCTGTGAACCTGTAAGAGATTTATTCATGTTATCACACTAACTGTGGAGGACACTAGGTCCAACAATCTCCCACTTGTCCTTACAAGTGTATGTGCGATAACCCGATTCTCATATCCATAAATTTTCCCACTCTATGTAAAACAATTTGCAAAGTCCGTATTTACAAAGGTTGCATTTTACAAGCGATCAGTATCAAGAGTGGTTTTCTCAACTAGAGAGTAACTTAACTGATAAACGAATCATTATTCGAGCATGGTCATGCATTTCATTTACAACTCCTCGAGTGGCCCTGAGAAATAACAAAACCTGATAAAGGTTGGATATTTTCCTCAACTCGAATCCTGCAGATACAAGCACAGTATGAAATGACCCAGTAAAAATCTACTTAGCCTCCTGTTATGGTCGACCATGAGAAAGAAACCAAAGTCACCCAAAAACTGCCTTAATCTCAAGAGACAGTCGATAGTCAAAAGAATCGACTCTTAGGAACACTATGGACGTCCTATCCACGACCTGGCACCGAATGTTCTGAAACATTTAGGACTCCATAACGTTGTCACGATGTCCTATGAGGTATCTTGATAACTCGTATCTGTGATCGATCAGTCAACCGTTTGACTTATGGCTCGTTGAACCCACCATCAATCAACTTCACAGTATAATTGCCAGAGTTATCAGCTCATGTAGGCGATTACAGACCAAAACAATTATAATGTAATTCAGTTCACTTTGTGGTGTTTAATGTTGTTGTACAATCCACATGAAAAATAAAATATGAAACAATACGAAGATGTTATAAATAATGCATGAAAAAGATACATTTATCTAATCCACATAAAACAGGTACTACAACTCAGGAACACGTTTAATACCCATGGAAATAACGTGCCCTTCATGCTTATCATATTTTGACAGTTTAGTGAGAGGGTCCGCGATGTTGTCATCCGAAGCAATCTTGTCAATCACTATCTCCTTTTGCTCCACGTAATCTCGGATCATGTAAGCCTTCCGAAGAACATGTCTAGACTTGTTGCTGGACTTAGGCTCCTTAGCCTGGAAGATGGCACCTCTATTATCACAATAGTTGGTGATAGGGTAATTCGAACTAGGAACTACGGTTAGTCCTTGTAAGAACTGACGCATCCATATAGCTTCCTTTGCAGCTTCTGAAGCGGCATAGTACTCGGACTCAGTTGTAGAATCTGCTATAACACTCTGTTTGGAGGTTTTCCAGCTGACTGCAGCGCCATTAAAAGTAAAGACGAATCCAGACTGAGATTTCGAGTCATCTCGATCCGTTTGGAAGCTAGCATCTGCGTAACCGATTGCGCATAGCTCAGTGTCTCCGCCATAAGTCAATACCCAATCCTTAGTCCTTCGTAAGTACTTAAGGATGTTTTTGACAGCCATCCAGTGTGTTTCACCTGGATTGCCTTGGTACCGACTCGTCATCCTCAATGCATATGCCACGTCCGGACGTGTGCATATCATGGCATACATGATCGATCCTATAGCTGATGCATAAGGAACACGACTCATGCGCTCGACCTCTTCCGATGTCTTGGGTTCCTGAGCTTTACTCAAATGCATCCCAGAAGTCATTGGAAGGTTCCCCTTCTTGGAGTTGGTCATGCTGAACCTCTCAAGAATCTTATCTATATAAGACTCCTGACTGAGTGATAACATCCGTTGTGATCTATCTCTATAGATACGGATCCCCAATATGCGTTGTGCCTCACCCAGATCTTTCATCTGGAAATGGTTCTTTAACCATACTTTTACCAAAGATAAGAGAGGGATGTCATTCCCAATCAAGAGTATGTCATCAACATACAATATTAAGAAGACAATCTTACTCCCACTTGACTTGACATACAAGCATGGTTCCTCGACCGATCGAGTGAAACCATTCTCTTTTATAACCTGGTCGAAACGATGATTCCAACTCCGAGAAGCTTGCTTAAGTCCATAAATGGAACGCTTAAGCTTGCAAACTTTCTTAGGATTTTTAGGATCAATGAAACCTTCGGGTTGAACCATCTACAATTCCTCCTCCAAATAACCGTTTAAGAAGGCGGTTTTCACATCCATCTGCCAAATTTCATAGTCATGAAAAGCGGCAATCGCTAAGATTATCCGAATGGAACGCAGCATAACTACGGGTGCAAAAATTTCATCATAATACAATCCTTGCACTTGAGTGAAACCTTTTGCCACTAGTCGTGCCTTATAGGTGTCTGGTTGTCCTTCTATGGAATGCTTTATCGTATAAAGCCATTTGCACTGAAGAGGCCGTACCTTATCAGGCAAATCAACGAGATCCCATACGTCATTCTCATACATTGTAACAACCCGAAAAGTACCCAATTTTTCTAGTAAAAATATTTACTAACACTTTTCAGCAGACTTAAGTTTTTAAAGTAGAATTTATTGTTTCTAGTCGTATTTTGAAATTCCGAGTTCGTATTTGGAATTTCTGAGAGATTTCATGAAAATCCTGTTTTTAGTCATCTTTGACTTTTCTTGACTTTTAAGTCGTCTTTGACTTTTTCTTGACTTTTAAGTCGTCTTTGACTTTTTCTTGACTTTTAATGTCGTCATTGACTTTTCTTGACTTATAAGTCGTCATAAACTTTTCTTGACTTTTCAGTCAACTTTGACTTTCGTTGACTTTTTCCCGACTCGCCTTATAAGTTTGAAGACCGAAATTTTATTTAAAAAAAATAATATTTTTGATTTATTTTTATTTAGATTTATTAGAATTTATGATAATTTAATAAAAATTATTTTGAATTTATTCGGAATTTATAATAAGGTTTTACGGTTTAAACTCGGGAATCATTTAACTATTCCCGACTCATCGTAAATCCCGAAACAAACCCGAAACTCGACTTTGGCATGAGTCACCCGCCCATGTCATCGTTTTCCACTCACTTGAGATATTTTAGTTGTTTCGATTAAACTAATACAAATATCTTAGATATTTGTTACTTTATCGATCCGTCAACGGAAATTACGCAAATCGATTACAAAACAGACCCGACTATCACTAACCCACACGGCTCTTCTACCCTCTCTTAGGCCTTGATATTTTCATTACTTTTGATTACAATATCATAATATCTAGATATTTAGTTTAATTAACTTAATATCGAATTATATTTAATCGATTACCGTAATATAATTATTAAACGCGAGTCAATTCCGTAACAACAATTTCAACACCCGACTCATTATTTTGTCTATAAACACACGGCTCACCCAACCCTCTTTACTCACTAACAACTTTTCATTTTACAATAAATCAAAATAAGATCTAATTATCACTTTCTTTAATCGTTCTTGAGCGTTCTTCGTGTTCTTCATCCGTTCTTCGTCGTTCTTGAGCAAAATCATCATAAACCCTTCATTTCTTAATTAAATCCGTCCTAACTTATATTTCTAGAATCTCCTCTTCGCTCTCCATCTTCAAGTACGGTTTAATTTCAAATCCGACAAAATCGTTTTCAACATTTAATTATGGAAAATCAAGTTTAAGTTCTATAATGTTTTTCTTGTCATTTCTTATAGGGGAAGATTTTGAAGACGAGTTTGGAGACTCGTATATTTTGGGCGAAGATTAGTAGACGGGTTTCTTAGTTTATACTTCTTATTTTGGTGCTAATTGATCTTGCTAGCTAAGGTAACGATTCCGAGTTACTCGACGAATATATGTTACATAGCCTTTGTTTCTTTAGTTTTTGGTTCATCCTTTTATTTTGGTTCATGTTGTTGTTATTTATGGATTTTTGGTAGTAACATGATAAGTAGTTGTTTTTATCATGTTGTATGAATTTATAACAAGTTTAGTGTTCTTGACACATTTTTATGATTTGTCATAATCATGATTTTTGTATGCTGGATGGTTAAATTGGTTGTTAAAAATGGATGTTGTTAATTAAAACATGTTAGAAATAATTTGGTGGGATTAGTGGTGGTGGCCGAAATGGTGGCTGGAAAACCGGACCCAAACCAGCCGGTTCAGGCCGGTTCAGGCCGGTCCACACCGGTCTGGGTCGGTCCATGGTGGGTCCGGGTTTTGGTCTTTGGGTTGTGTCGATGTTTGATTGTTATGTTGTTGTTTTGACGGGTTTTAATTATGTTAAAGCATGCGGGAAATATTAGGAAACGGTTTTTAGTAAAGTCGAGAAAACAACCCAAAACAGGCCCAAACCAGCCGTGGGGCCCAGTCCAGGCCCGTGTCAAGTCGGCCCAAATCAGCCCGTGGGTCCCCTTACTTAGACTCGTGACGGTTTTTGAGTTATTGTTATTTTATCGCGTTTTGTAATAATTAGCAAGCGAGAAATATTAATAAGTAAAATATTTAATTAAACAGGTTTTTCATTAAATTATTATTTCTCACATGTTAGAAATTATAAGACGAGATCGTAGTTTAATTTAATATCCTTTTAGTCAAACGGGTTTTGGTATGATATATTAATTCGCATGTTAGAAGTTTTAATAAAATAACATGTAATGAATATGTTGACTTTTATGTCTAAGTCTATGTGGTAAAGACTCTGTTTCTAGCCGGTTTGATCAAACGGGTTTGGTCAAACTAAGATCTATTCAGCCCCGTTTTGACTGATGACCCGTCGCGGGACTCGGGTCGGGGATTTGTCTTCAAGTAAGGTTTTATTTAATTATTGAATTAGCCTTATTAGATATGAGGCGATATGATATTTGAATATGATTTATATGCAATTAGTCACATGATAGGATGTTTTTCCCGTGACTGTTTGATTATATGGTTGGTGTCGTATTGACTAAGTACCCATAGAGAATTATGAGTATATGGCGTCTTGACCATTCTAATTCTAAATGAGTAGCTTGGACCATGACATTGATAGGCAGTACTATCTTTAACGAGCATATAGTTCACCGCTTGATAGCTTTTGTGTCTCGGCTTGGTGGGTTTTTATCCAAGTCGGGGCATGGCTGCCTATTTCATTTTGGGAATGGAGCCAGCTTAAGTACTAGCCATCTCTGCTTAGGGGGTCGCCTAGTAGAGTTTCTTGTGTACGGTTATGTCATGAGACGGGGAATGGAATAGCTGTTGTCGCTAGGTCTGATCAGTCTAGGACTAGGATGTTTTCCTACCTTGTGGTAGAGCCTCGAGTTACAGAAGTCGACTATTGACGGTTTTAAGAACTAGGAACTTATGCCTGTTTGTAGACGTATTGGTCTTTCATGTTTGTATGATTCTATGAGTTTTAGAAGGTGAGATGCAAGCCGGCTAAGATTGATAGAGTTTGGATGACTGGTTGTTAACTGATTCACATGATTACGTGTTGATTAGGGTTTGAGTGTATCACGGCCATGTTTCTGAGAGGAACCTCTGAGCTAGCATACCAGCTTCCCTACCTCGAGTCATAGTTTATTATCGGTTTTCACATGATAGCTTTCCCATGCTAGGTTATTTGTTAGTTATCTGTTTCATAACATGAAAAGCATTATCCATATATGTTTAAGTTTTGTATTTTTCAATACATCTGCTTTTATGTTATTTCATGTTCATAAACTCGACATTTCGTGGCTGGGAGAACTCGGAGTTACTCCCCACTGACTGTGGCTTCCGTGTTTATATTTAATGCGGTCGAACAGGTGGTGATGCAGATTTTGGGGTACATTGACGAGCTAGCGAGCGAAGTATTTACCTTGGACCTATATTCGGTTCATAGTTTGTATATTATTATACACTCTTTTATTCCGTATTTATACGGGAGATATGTCTCCCGTCTTGTATATTTCTTTTGTAGAATATTATTTCCGTTTTGTAATGACCGTTTTTATTTTATGACACCTTCGTTATGTTTTATAATCTTTTATGTATTTAAATTAATTTTTTTTTTC
>JAIUZE010012569.1:0-13183 GCA_022085475.1 Heliosperma pusillum | reverse complement strand
GATTTAACTTAGTGATTAATCGTTAAATTACTAAATTAGTTGAGGTTTTGAGATAGAGGTAATTAGTTAATTATATTTACAAGGAGTTGTAAAATAAATTAACTAAGCATTGTGGGACCCATTATATATTGATATAATGGTACAATATTACTTAAAATGTTAAGTACATATTATTTATTTAATTGAGTCATATAATTGTTATATGATCAAATTAACACTTAATTATACAAGATAATTAAGCATATGATTAATAAGTATTTGTGGGACGAATATCAAAAATCAAAATGGATCAATATTGCCTTCACATGGCCGGTCAAGTTGTAGTAGTTGGTGATGATGGTTGTTCTTATTCACACTCATAAGCAACATGTTCTTATGACATGAATAGTAAACCTAAAATCATTTTATTCACTACAACACATTACCACTTTGCATGGCAATAAAATAAGAAAAAAATATCACTCATTTGGTGATGTGAAAACCGGCCCTTGTGGCTATATATAGAACAATTGTTGTTCATTTCTTCACTACTTCATTCTTGCTGATTTAATCATACATCTCTCAAAACTCATCTTCTCTCTAAAACTCTCAAATACTAATATTTACTAAGTATTACTAGTGTAGTAATATAGTCTAGTATTAGTAGTATAATATCTATCTTATTATCTAGTTAATAATAAGAGTAGATTATTTGGGTTCATCTTGGTGCAACTTAGAGGAGATCTTCAACTTTGGAGATTACTTGTGTTCATCCATATTATTAGCTCAAGAACAGCAAGAAGGAGTTCTTGTTGTGCCCATATAATTTCCATATCAATGTGAGAAAATTTCTTCTTTTATATAAATGTCTTTATATTTGCGTGCATGTTACATAGATCATTATAAACTAAATTAATAAGTAATTTAGTAATTAATTAGAGGAGTCTAATTAAGGTCTATGGACTTTCAATTGGTATCAGAGCTAGCTTGTAGCATGCATGTTCATTTTGGACATTTTTATTAAAGTTATAAGATAACTAATAAATCAAATATTTTGAGTTAAAATACGATTCTGACGAAATTTTTTTGTGCATGTATACCTACTGACCTCAAAATGTTTGTGGTCAAATTTCGTGATTTTAGGAATTAATT
Source organism: Heliosperma pusillum (assembly GCA_022085475.1). Taxonomy (NCBI): domain Eukaryota; kingdom Viridiplantae; phylum Streptophyta; class Magnoliopsida; order Caryophyllales; family Caryophyllaceae; genus Heliosperma; species Heliosperma pusillum. The sequence continues at coordinate 12,052 of JAIUZE010012569.1, read as the reverse complement.
TGCTATTTATTTTGATTTTTGGCGTTTAAACCGAGTTAACATGCATTTTATGAGTTAAAAGTTAACTAAAAATAGTTGCATGTTGATTCTGGCCATGAAATTTTAATATGATCTCACATGCATTTCTTACATATTGTATGTAAAATTTCGTGACTTTTACTTATGTATTGCATGTTTATTGATTTTTATACGATAAAAGTCGATAATATGAGATTATAATGTTCATAAAATTTAAACGTCCATTTCGGATCTTGAAATTTTTTTTGTACATTTAACATTACGATGTTGATACTCTTCGTGAAATTTCATAATTTTTTTCACTGTTTTACTATATCTAATGTTTTTATTTGATAAAACCATTAAATACAAAGCTATTTGTTCATAAAATTAATTTAAATTTTTTTGAGCAAATGTTTTTTATTTTTATAATTCCTGGAATTGTTCCAGAATGTACAAAATTTTTGGTTTCAAATTTTATGATGTTTATATTTTATTTTGGTTTTTTTTCATAATTGTTATGATTAAACCGTAATATTTAGCAAATGAAATCAAATCAATCTAATTAATGACCAACAAAATTAGTAGTGACTAATTTTGAGTTCTAAAACAGTTTAGTTAATTAGTTTGAATTTAAATGCGATTTAAATGTTGATATTGATTTTTAATGGTCAAAAATCAATGAATCCCGGAAGAAATCGAGCTACAATGAGCATGAATTGAACTTAGGACGATTTTGGCATGAATTTTGCAGCAATTTATTTTATTTATGGTTGAATGAATGAATGTCATTTATTTAATAATTTATGCAAAGTTTGTACCTAGTATGGCCTAGTTAATTTTATCGTTATTACCCATAATGTAAGGGAATAACGTTTTGGTTGTAATTTTATTGCGATCTCGTATCGCCGGTTTGTATAATTTAATTATTTTATTTTATAGTATAAATGTATAATAGGAATTTGTATATTTGTACATTTGTAATTATTTTTATGAAGACCGGTGGCTTCCTCAAGACGGGGCCATTTTGGAAGATGTTCCAAGTGAAGAGGCAAGGGACCAAGGAGTTGGTTTCCGAATTTGTAACTATCTAGTTAATTTTGATTAGCTAGGTGGCCATAATAGGATTTTTATTGTTGCTTGATTGCTTGCTTTATTTTCGCTCATGCCAAAATCGTCACACATGCATTTTATTTACCGTGATTGTCAATTCAACGTTATTCACAATTCACCGACTTAGTTCGCTTATAGGGAATTAATAACAAAAATTGACAAGACCTCTCACATAACTTAAAAAATTGAGATTTAGCCTTACCAATTAGTAACACCTATGAACCCCGTGTTCATTAGGGCTACCACGCTCGTGGGTCCCTTTTTACCCCGGGTAAGTAGGGTGATGCGATCACAAGCCAAAATTGGATTGGACTCAACGAGATAAGCGTTATCTTGGGACTAGGAGATGGATTTAGTTGAAATCCGTCAACCAAGAGTTCTAAGTGTAGAATTAGTCAATTATTGACTTACCATTTTTAGATAAAGGTAGCATGCGATGACTATTTTTGTCTAAAGATGGGTCTTGGAATCACTTATATAATTTCGTGAGGGGTCATTATATGAGTGACTTGTTAAAATTGTTTTTACAAGTAAATTATATATAAGCAATGAATGTTTATTCTCCGTTGATATTTATTTTTATTCGCGCAATGAAAATTATTTTTCTTTTATGAACTTATAAATCCGTTCAATCGTGGAAAAGGTTTCCATTATTTTATACGGTAGCATTTTGATTGCAATCTCCGTTTATACCACCCTAGCTAAAGACAAAATGAATTGTATCTTTTGATCCTCATATTCACCATTGCAAATGTCTCTTATGAAGAGTAAATGAATTAGTCACACTTAGTCAAAAGCGTTTTTGAATATTTTGTGACGCCTTCTTATAACAATGGTACATCAAATTTTTGCTCCAAAGAAAATATTTGTATTTTGGTATGTCGTCATAATGCTCCTTATCGAGGCTTACCTCAAAAGAGGCCCAAACAGTTGGGATGACTAGGTTAATCGATTTATTTGAAATCGTGAACAAACCAAATACCGTAATCACTTCATGAAAAGTTTATCCTTTTGAAGGTAAAACCATGAATGAAATGAAGAATAGTCTTCACAATAATTCCTATATACTTGTCTAAGGAGAGATTCATGAAAGTGAGTGGGAGCACTAAGAATGATGTTTATATTCTTAATTGTTAAGACGAGGTTCAAGAGTAGGTTGGCTCGACTTTGACACAAGGCATGGGATAAAGGCTAGACTATTTTGAATGGTAAAGTCAAAACCCAAGCAAGGTGTCGAACCCAACTTTTGACGATTCTATTTTTCAGTGTAGGACACAAGAAAAGAATCTTCTCAAAGTTTTCTAAAGAGTTAGAAATAGGGTGTAATTTTTCACCCATAAAATCTATATGATCGACATTTATTTTGCTAAATGCAATTTTTGGGTATTAGATACCTATTATGGTTTTCATCAATGTATGCAATGCATATAATAATGATTCGTGCGACGACTAACCATAATTAAATGTCGACCTACAAGGGAAATATAACTATTGTAGTTTTATTTCTATAGAGACATATAAAAGTTATAATGTGATCAATCTAGTTTTGGATTTAGAGGTATACTTCAATAAACGTTATTGTGTACATAACCTCTAAATAAAGAATATATTATCTACTTAAGTGTACGACACAAGTGTTTCACTTTTGTGAAATAGAACAAATGTTGTATCTTTTTATGCCTATACTTGGTCAATGGTTATCCCATACCAATCAAAGGTAATTATATTCTTGACCTAAACTAGTATTTACTTGTCATATAGATTGAAAAAGGCTCAAAATTGGTGACCTATGTCTAATCTTAATTCTGGATTGTGTAGCACATTAAGAGGCTAGTATTAACAACTATCCCTAACCCATCTGATTTTGAATCTTATGGTGTGTGCGAATCTTGTATTCAAGGCAAGATGATTCGTGCCCCTTTGTTGAAAAGGAAATCGAACTAGTAAATTATTGGCCCCATTACATAAGAATACGTGTGGTCCAATAACAAACACAACCAGAGATGGTAATGATTACTTCACTTGATTTACCGACGATTTAAGTAGATATTATGTTGATTCTACTTAATGAGGTGCTAAGAGAAATCTTTGAAAAGTTCAAAGAGCTTCAATGAGAAGTAGTTAACCACTAGAGCATTAGATCAAGGACTAACGACTAAATCGTAACTATAAATATCTAAGTATTGACTTTGATTTTCACCAAAAGTAATGTGAAATGGTTTCACAAGTTAACTTCTCTAACACACATTATTAGATAAGGTGTTGTTGAATAGAGAAACAGAACCTTATACGATATGGTTTTGTCTTTATCAAGTCAAAATGAGCCATTTGACTAACCTTGGGATCTTAATATTTTTTGTCTGCTATTTCTTTTCCCACCATATTAAAACACATTTAAAACAGTCTGGTTTCATTCCATATACGATATGGGTAGGTAGCGTACCTAATTTATAAGTTATTTGAATGAAACAAGTGCTCAATAATCCCACATTGACCACGAGAACAAAGCGTTTGTGACTCGTGATGCTGTCTTTCAATAAAAAATACGATTATTTCTTGATAAGACAGAGTGGGAGAAAATGTTTCATGAGCCACAAACTGAGCATATGGTCCGAAAAAAGTTTTCCTCATTGCTTGTTCAGTAGTTGTTTCTTCGGAACCAAGGAAGTCAGGTGGAATTTTATCGCTCCTTTATAGTGATGAATTCTAAAATGCAACTTATAATAGACTGTTTTAAGTCCCAACTTCTTGATATGGCTTAGAGTCATACGATTCGTAATGGACTCCATGCATGATGGTCAGGTATGTGACCTGGTAAATTTTACTTGAAGAAGTACGACCTCTTCAATGTAAATTGATTTTTAAGATCGAAATTTGCATGGATGAACATTAAAATGTTTTCAAAGATAACTTGGTAGGAAAAGAGTTTTGCACCAACCTTAATTCTTTGATCCATTCGAATATACTTAGCGATTACAGTAAGCACAACTGGATCCATTCAAAGATAATAGTATGATGCCAACTGGATCTCAAGAACCACCTTCTTGAATACGATTCTAGAAGAGGTAGTATATTTTATATTCACCTGTGGGTTCGTAGATCCTAATTATCCTAAGTTAATTTGCAAGCTTAAGAGTATGTCTTAAGTAAGCACAAAAGAGTTGGAATTAGTGTGTCAATGATGTTGCAAAATATTTCTCGATATCTCGAGGAATTATGTTTATACATGAAGTTTAGTGGGAGTAATGTGGTGTGCATCAGTCTTATATGTGGAGACATATTGATCATTTTAGATGATGGAAGATTTTGGAAAAGTAGAATACATCTTTTAGATATCTGGATTTATGGAGATAAATCTAAAAGGATATTAGCATTGAGTCAAAATTCTTATATCGATAAGATCTTTGACTAGTTCAAGGAAGTTGAACACATCATAATTGATTCCTTTTGCTTCCGCTGCGGGATCAATTATATACGCTGTGATGTATACTCAATCAGACATTTCGCATGCTTTGAGTATGACGAATCATTTGCAATCAAATCCAAGTGAGAGTCACTTGATAGCCATAAAGAACATCCTTAGTACTTGCGAAGGACTAAAAGATATGTTCCATGTGTTTGGAGTTTAAAATGAGTTGCGTGTAAGGGTTACACAGACTTCAGTTTCCAAACTGATCAAAGTCATTTGAAATCACGAGTTGGCTGTGTTTTATAGAAGATTTATCTGTTGGAAGAGTTCCAAACAGAAAATACTATTGGAAAGGTTCCAAGTAGGAGTGACATTTTCAAATAGAAATGTCATGTATCCGCTGGAAGTGTTCTAGGCAGTTTTTTCATTGCGGATTTAACAACGGAAATGGAGTACATTGCGTCATATGATGATGCATATGAAAGTAGCTTGGATTCGACAGTATTGGAGGGACAAGAAATAGTTCATATAGCTGTATATCCTATCCCATTGGGAGCTACCTTTAGGCCAAGAGTCTTAAGTCTAGATTCAAACCTAGACACGTACTCAGAAAGTTTTATGTAATATGAGATTACGTAGACAAAGAGAAATAGCAATCAGAACGATGGAAAGATGCAAGTATTGCTAATCCATTAGCCATGCTTTTTGCAGGCTGAACATGATAGTCATGTCATTTCAATGGGGATTGAAATATGTACCTGAATTGCTGAAGATTATAAGATATGAAATTATTGATAGCGTATCAATTTTTCCAAATATTTGATAATCGCATTCATTGTTAGAGTTTCATTAAAAACTCCATTATTTAGTTTGACTAATTTTTAATACTTTGTTTATCCGAATTGGTTGAAAGAAAGGTTGAACCCAATTCAAGTGAACATGATGAACTTAGTATTTTGTCCCTAGTCACTCAATGAGGTGACGTCTCGAAATGACTATATTGTAAGTCGATCGATGGTTGGTTCAGCACCATGGGGTCATGGAGATGACTGGTCGTTTACATAGACAGACTGTATGACACTCTGTCGGACAGTGACATTGTAGAGACCCTTAAATCAATTATTTGATGCCTGGTCGTGGCAGGGTCTTCTATCTTATTCCTATAAGTCGATTCTTTTGACTGGCGACCGTCTATCTGAGTCGGTGCAGTTTCCGATTGGTTTTGGTTGATGTTCTAGGTCGTGCCGTAAAAGGAGGCCGATGGACTTCTTATGGATCATGGTGATCTGCATCATACAGAGTAGATGGATCAACAGGAATTGTCCACCCACGTTGGGTAAAAACATCTTTAGGCCACTCGAGGAGTAGTTACTGTAAATGCGTGGCCACGCTCGGAAAGAGATCTATGGTAGATTTTCCGGTCAGACAGTTACTCTCCCTATCGAGAAAACCACTCTAGATATTGTCAATCGCAAGTGCGACCTGGAAGACACCTTGCATTGAGTGGGAGATGTGATAAAGAGACAAGAGAATCGATGACGCACACTTGTGTCAGACAAGTGGGAGATTGTTGGAGTAGGTGTCCTCCACAATAGTGCGGCACATAATAAATCTTATTAAGGAATATAATTGGGATAATTATTGACTATATATATGATTAGTCAGTTGATTAACGTAAATCAATAACGGTTGGCTAACTAGAGTTTGACGTTATTGTCGTTTGACGGCGGTGATCAACTGATGCCTTTCGGTCACACCTAAAGGATGAAATCCAAATAGTAACTAATTATTTGTATACAATACAGTTAATTAGTACATTACATATATTCGATATGTACGAGAGTTAATTGTTAGAAATTGAGTTAAGAACTCAAATTCGATTAAGTTTATTTTTCAATTATGCGATAATTGACTAATAAATTTATATCTTATTTTAATACGATTAAATAAGATTTAACTTAGTAATTAATCGTTAAATTACTAAATTAGTTGAGGTTTTGAGATAGAGGTAATTAGTTAATTATATTTACAAGGAGTTGTAAAATAAATTAACTAAGCATTGTGGGACCCATTATATATTGATATAATGGTAAAATATTACTTAAAATGTTAAGTACATATTGTTCATTTATTTGTGTCATATAATTGTTATATGATCAAATTAACACTTAATTATACAAGATAATTAAGCATATGATTAATAAGTATTTGTGGGACAAATATCAAAAATCAAAATGGATCAATATTGCCTTCACATGGCCGGTCAAGTTGTAGTAGTTGGTGATGATGGTTGTTCTTATTCACACTCATAAGCAACATGTTCTTATGACATGAATAGTAAACCTAAAATCATTTTATTCACTACAACACATTACCACTTTGCATGGCAATAAAATAAGAAGAAAATATCACTCATTTGGTGATGTGAAAACCGGCCCTTGTGGCTATATATAGAACAATTGTTGTTCATTTCTTTACTTCTTCATTCTTGCTTATTTGATCATACATCTCTCAAAACTCATCTTCTCTCTAAAACTCTCAAATACTAATATTTACTAAGTATTACTAGTGTAGTAATATAGTCTAGTATTAGTAGTATAATATCTATCTTATTATCTAGTTAATAATAAGAGTAGATTATTTGGGTCATCTTGGTGCAACTTAGAGGAGATCTTCAACTTTGGAGATTACTTGTGTTCATCCATATTATTAGCTCAAGAACAACAAGAAGGAGTTCTTGTTGTGCCCATATAATTTCCATATCAATGTGAGAAAATTTCTTCTTTTATATAAATGTCTTTATATTTGCGTGCATGTTACATAGATCATTATAAACTAAATTAATAAGTAATTTAGTAATTAATTAGAGGAGTCTAATTAAGGTCTATGGACTTTCAGAAGGAGGGAGGCCTAGGTGTGAAGGATGCTGCATTATGGAATATAGCAAACGTGGGTAAGCTAGTGAATTGGATCTACAATAAGGCTGACAGACTAGGGGTCAAATGGATTAATTCCATTTATCTCAAAACTCAGAGCTGGCAGGACTATGTACCACCCACTGATAGTACTTGGATCTGGAAGAACATTTGCAGGGTGAAGGATAAGCTCCAGGAGGGCTTTGAGAATGATGAGTGGCAACACAGCCCAAAGGGATACACAGTTAGGAGTGGGTATGAATGGCTTCACGCAGCCAGGAATAATGTAACCTGGCATACTGTTGTTTGGAATAATTGGGTTGTTCCCAAGCATGCTTTAATTACATGGTTGAAGATGCATAAGGGAATGAATGTCAAAGACAAACTGTTCAGGTTAAATTGCTGTGAAACTGACTTGTGCACTATGTGTGAAGCTGCAACTGAAACTGTGAACCATGTTTTCTATGATTGCGTATATAGTTGCAATATCAAAAACCACCTGATGAAATGGTTTGATGGCAATGTTCCTGAGACTCTGGCTCTTGCTAATGATTACAAGGAAATGATACAATGGAAGACGCAGGCTGTGCTACTCAATGCATATAATTATCATGTTTGGTCACAAAGGAACACTGCAAGATTGCAAGGTTACCTTGTGAGACCTGAAGATGTAGCGAGGAAGATAGAGGAGCAGGCAATAAGAAGAATCAAGGCCAAGCTTGGAGACGAAAACACAGTAGCATTGCATAGTTAAGGGGTATTGAAATATCAGTCTAATTGTAATGTTATGATAGTTTGTTTTGTTGCTGAAAATATGCCTACAACGGGATTTGATCCCAGGTCTTTGTAATTAGTCCTTTGATTTGATATATTAAATTCACATTTTTACCAAAAAAAAAAAAAAAACTGTGCTCCCCGGCAACGGCGCCAAAATATGATCGGTTATGTCGCGGTCCCGATACAAAAATAATTACCCACACTTAGGCTAACAACATAAGGAATGTAATTAGGGAAGTAGGGTGTCGATCCTCAGGGAGTACGTGTTAACTATGAATTGCTATGGAGTGATTTTCATTTAAGTCTGATTCATTTGAATTGGTTGTCTAGACTACTAACATGAAATAAAATGACAAGTATGTAAATGACGATATTTAAATGACAAGTATGTAAATGACGATATTTAAATGACAAGTATGTAAATGACGATATTTAAATGACAAGTATTGAAAGGCTACCTAACTAAACTAATAAAATGACAATAAAGTAAACTATCTAAGAACGATAATAAAATGACGGTAAAGTAAACTAACTAAACAACAATAAAATAAACTATCTAAAACGATAAAATAAACTATCTAATCAAATTGATATAGTGAAAGAGAAATTCATGTAAAACGATTAAAAAGTTTTATTGATACCAACATTAAAATTACTACGATTGTCTAAGCCTTGTAGCGGTATATTCCTCTCGGATTCGTACCGACTTTTTAGTGGGTCCTAACGTCCTCTCAGCATGGTTAGGTCACTAAACCCCTTGATATGTGAATATTTGTATGGTTTTATCCCCCGTTTTAGCTCGATTTCTATACGATTTATGCACTTTGTTAAGTGATTAACGAGCTAATATTGCTATTCTAGTTGTTTTGGGTGTTTTGTCTCGTTTTATAGGAAATGAAGCGGTTTTGCTATATTTTCCTACTTTATGGAGCATAGACACTAGAGTACAAGTTTATGAGGAACCGATGATAGCCATTTCACGATTTGATTACGATTCCGCTACATCCTTCCTCAAGTGGATTTATCTTGGACATTGGCTTTGAACTTCAAAAGGAAACATCAACCCAAGTCAAAGGAAGACTAGCCCAAGCCCAATTACGTATTGCATTGACCAAGACCAAGGCATATGATTCCGTGCCCAAGGATGAAATTGGAAGAGACGGAAAAGTCCATCTTGCACACTTACCCGATCGGATTTCCACTTACCCGATCGGGTATGTTTACTGCTTAGACGTTTCTTGGCTTTTGTTCTACCAAGCTTAATTGAGTGATTAAATGCTTTGTCTAGGGGATGAATCTGGACACATTTGACCAACCTCTCTTTAATGCAAGCCTTAATGGAGTGCTTTATTAGGTTGTCGAGGGGATGAATCTGGACACATTTGAGCAACCTCTGAACCCTATAAATAGCCTAGCCTCCACACACAACATCACACACCTTTCTACAATCCTCTTCTCTTCTCTTCTTACATTTCTCCTTAGATTAGGAGGAGGGGAACTAGCCTCCCTTCTCTCATTTTCTTCTTCTTTAGTCTTTAGTTCTTAGTTTATTTATGTCCTTTCCATATCAAAACATTAGCTTAGATTAATAAGAATTTCATCCTTGTAATCTCCTTTGTGTGGTTCAAGCGTTGTAATTAGTGGATCGTTTATTATGTGCAAGGATTTTCTATTATTGGTATCGCTTTCGTTCATGATCGTCACCTAGGTATTCCCACTTTATCCCTTGTTTAATGTCCTTTATTGTTTTCTATTTGATTGTTATTTTCCATACATATTGTCTTAGATTCATTTTAGTGTTGTTATAATCGTCATTTCATTTCTTAGATTATCAATTAGCGTCGTTATTATCGCCATATAAATCGTCAAAATAAAATAAACATGTCTATCCTAGTTTTAATTGTTAATATCATCTTAGATTTAGATATCGTCATGAGTAAGTAGTCACCTTTCTAGGGTGTAGGGTAGCCATGTTAGATTGATTAAAAGATGATAATTGGATAAAAGAAATTGTGCTTGTAAAACGTTGTGTCTATGCATGTTTGGATTGTAACGATAGTTAACAATTTCTGGCCGGAAATAATCGACTAAAATGGAATTATTTTCCAAGGTAGAGATACGCGAATTGAATAGACAAAGCATGACATGGTGGATTAAGACCTAGTAAATCGCCCAAAAGCCAGCTAGACCATCTGATCTATGATTGTAATGAACACATCATTCTTACGAACTCACAATGAATTATTTGCATGTTCCATATCCAATTGCATCAATATATCAATCTACATGTGTGAACCTACTTCCCTAGATGCTTTTCATCACTTACTTTATTGTTTCCATTTGTTTTTGTTTTGTTTTCATTTATGCTTTATATTAGTTTAGATATCAAAATCCCAAAACCCAGATCTTCATTAGATAAAACCCAATTGCGAGACATTTCACACCTTATAGGAAACACCATCTCCCTGAGGATCGACCCCTACTTCCCTAATTACATTAATTTGTTATTAGCCTAGTCTGGGTAATTTATCTTTGTATCGGGGCTCGCGACAGGCTCGATCAAATTTTGGCGTCGTTGCCGGGGCGCACGGTTTAGTTTTCCTTTTCTTGTGATTTTTATCGCAATTAGTTTTATCTAGTCTTTAGGAACCCAAATTCCTTTAGACCTCTCTTGATTTTTCATCTTAGCTTTTCAATCTTATGCTCAGATCCTCTAGACTAGGGACCCCTATCTCTTTAGACCCCGAAATAGAAAGAACTCTGCGTAGGAAACTAAAGTTATTCAACGAAATTTCAAAAGCTTCCGATATTTCAAGTTTAGATCGTATTCGTGAGAAATACTCGGATATTCTATCTAATCTTGAAGGAGAAGAAGATCCATTCTCATCTCCGTTCCCAAAACAAAAAACCAATCAAATTTCAAACAACACTCCATCTTCATCTTCACAAAATAAAAATGGTTCGACTTTCAGACCATTCCAAACCCACCGCAGAAACACTTCCAAGGGGTATTGCTACACCCCAAATCGCAGCCAAAAACTTTGAAATCAAACCTGCCTTCTTTAACCTTATAGAAAGAATCCAATTTAGTGGCAATGCCACAGAACATCCCAACCTTCACATCCAAAACTTCTGTGACTATTGCTCCACTATTAGACAAACTGGAGTCACCCAAGAGCAAATTAGAGAGATGCTCTTCTCATTTTCTTTGAGGGGTAAGGCAAAGTTGTGGATAAATAGCCTTGATAAGGTTATATTAGGTATCACCGATTGGGAGAGTTTAGCTCTTGCCTTCTACAAAAAGTACTTTCCTCCAGAGAAGACCGCTTTGTTGAGAAGTCAAATCACTAGTTTCCGACAAGGGGATGATGAGAGCCTATATGAAGCTTGGGAGAGGTATAAGGATTTGCAAAAAGAGTGTCCTCATCATGGGATAGATTCATGGCTCCTTGCCATCACATTCTATAATGGGTGTTATATAGAGTCCCGTCGTATCCTGGATTCTGCTAACAATGGAAGATTTGATCAAATTAATGTTGAAAATGCTCACACTACCATTGAATCCATGGCAATTCACGATTCTCAATATAGAAATTCCCGCTCCATACCATCGAAATCTAAGCAAGAGGACCCCACTTTGACACTTTTACAAGCCCAAGTAGCCCTTCTCACACAAAAGCTAGAACAAATTCAATCCTTTACATCTCAACAGAGTGACAATGGTGTAAGTAAACTTGAAGCCATGATGCTGCAATTGGCTTAAAGGCAAGACACCATGATAGCTACATTCCAAGAGAGCGATCAAGCTAAGGATGCCGCCATCAAATTGTTGGAAGCTAAA
>JAIUZE010012567.1:0-10118 GCA_022085475.1 Heliosperma pusillum | reverse complement strand
TGTTAGAAGGGGTAGATTAATTTGATTTGAATGGCAATTGCATGTTATCGTTTGCTTTATCTTTTTTTAATTCTAGTTGTTTGATTAATGGCCAGGATTAATTAACTAGTCTCGCAAATTAGGATTGACACCGACCGGGTTAAGACTAAGATAGGCTACGATAATTGAATAGAACTCGTTTAATGATAGCGATCGCATGTTAAATTGTAGATTTAAAGGGCATAATTGAATCGACCGATCTTGTGACCTTAGATAACTTTATTGCATGATAATTGATTACTCCCTACCCCTGAACAATAATCCTAGTGAACCTGTGACCCTAGACTTTTAATCTCATTGTTTTCAACCTTATTAGTTTGTTATTGCTTATTATTAGTTGTTATTATTATTAGTTGTTATTGTTTACTTTAGTTGTTGTTATTAATTGCTATTAGTTTAGAAACCACAATCAAAACCCAGAAATTGTTACTTTAGAGACAAACCTAGTTTAACAGATTAGAATACTACCGCCTCCCTGTGGATTCGATACCTTGCTTACCGCTGACTATAAGTTAGTTGTGACTTAGGTTTACTTTGATTAAGGAGACGCGACTTTATCCTTATCAAATTTGGCGCCGTTGCCCGGGAGGCAACAGTTTTCTGTTTGTTTCGACTTAGTTGTATTTTTCGTCTCAGGGAACCTAAGTTCCTTGAGACCGTTCTCATCCTTTTCTTTAGTTTTTGTTTATGCCCAGGTGTTCTAGGTCCGTTCTCGTGCCCTACGATTCCGAACCAGAGAAGACTCTCCGGTCTAGACGAAACTTTTGGACGGAAATTCAAGAAGCGGAAGACTTGAGTACGCTTGAAACAGTTTACGCCGAATTCGTCGCAGAAAAACCATCCTTAGAAGAGGATACACCTATTTCTGCACCTACTACAACCATGCCTACTCTAGCCAGCCATTCGGAGCCTACCGTTGCATCTATTCCCAAGGGATTCAAACTCCCTACTACGGGTAATAGTACTTTTGAGATTCGTCCATCTTATATCTCTTTGGTGGAGCGAAACATGTTTGGAGGGAGCCCTACTGAGGATCCTGCTAAGCATATGGAGAAATTCACTAACTATTGCTGCTCTATTCCTTTAACGGGTGGGGTGACACAAGATCAGATCAAGTTGGTGTTGTTTCCCTTTTCACTACGAGACGGGGCAGAAGATTGGTTGAGGGAGTTAGATATGGCTGCACTTGGCATCACCGATTGGAATTCTTTGGCTCTTGCATTCTACAAAAGATATTTTCCGCCACAGAAAACCAATGTCATTCGAAGTCAAATCACAAGTTTCAAACAAGGTCCCAATGAGAACTTTAATGAGGCCTGGGTTCGCTTCAAAAAGCCTGTCAAGTCTGTTCCACATCATGGTTTTGATACTTGGTTCTTATGCAACCAATTTTATAATGGGTTATATGATGATCAGAGGAATTTGTTAGATTCTGCTGCTAATGGGAGATTCCAAAATAACACTACTGATGTCAATGCTTGGAAGTTAATTGATGAGATGGCTACTCACACTGCTGAGTATGGGAATCCTAGGGGTAATGTGAGGAGAGGAGGTACGGATAATGCCATTGTAGCTCAGTTGGAAGCATTAACTGCCAAAATTGCCGAGTTACAAACTTCAAAGTCCTTGGAAAATAAGCAAACGGTTCATGCCATGGTTCAACAAGAGTCAACCTGTGAAAGATGTGGTACTATGGGGCATAATGCAGTGGAATGTATGAGTACGGTTGATCAAGTGCTTGCCTTTCAATCCTTTAAGCAAGGTTCACCGTACTCTAACTTTTACAATGAAAGGACAAGAGAGCATCCCAATTTCTCCTACCGAAGTCAGAATGTTCTTAATCCTACCCCACCACCGCCTCAGCAACAAGGTTCATCTTATGTGATTCCTCAGAATCGCAATTCCCAAGGTAACTTTAACCGTTCCAATCAAGGTGGCCAAAACTTCCAACAACCTCCACCTCCACCACCTCCAAGTAATGATATGGCGGAACTGAAAGCCATGTTGCAGCAGAGTCTTATGATCCAACAAAAGCAAGCTGCTCAGATCTCACAACTGATAGCTCATAACAAGATGGTTGACACTCAAATTGCCCAATTGGCAATTCAAAATCCACATAAACAACCAGGTAATCTTCCTCCTCAAGGACACCCTCCACATGAACAAGTCAATGCCATCATTTTGAGGAGTGGAACCCATTACAAAGGCCCTGAAATGATAAGGGATGCAACCAATAAAAGCTTGGAAGTTGCGGATCAAAGTTCGAAAAAAGGCGAAAATAAGGCTGAAACAGAGGTTGCTCGATCGAGCAGCACCCCCTTGCTCGATCGAGCAACCCAGAAAATCTGCCCAAATTTGTCTCGGGAAGTTTCTGAAAGTTACAGCACACCAAAACTCGATCGAGCAAGCCCTCTGCTCGATCGAGCAACCCCTGTTTCGGATGAAAAGCCTTCTAATTCATCTTCCAAAGCCAAAGAAGCCGAGCCCATTGTAATTAAACTTCCTTTTCCTCAACGCCTACATCAATCAAAGCTCGATAAACAGTTTGTGAGATTTATGGAGGTAGTGAAGAATTTACAAGTGAGTGTACCATTTACCGAGTTGATCACTCAAGTGCCGGCCTATGCAAAGTTTCTAAAGGATATATTGACAAGGAAGCGGTCCTTTAATGAAGTGGAGACGGTTGCATTTACTGAGGAATGCACTGCTGTTTTGCAATCCAAATCACCACCTAAGCTAAAGGATCCAGGGAGTTTTTCTATTCCTTGTAATATAGGTCGCTTAACAATAGATAAAGCCCTTTGTGATTTAGGGGCTAGTGTTAGTGTAAGGCCATATTCTATATGCAAAAAGTTAAATATGGGTCAACTTACTGTTACAAACATGACCTTACAAATGGCCGACCGTGCTATTAAACACCCATTGGGGATTTTAGAAGACGTACCGGTTAGAGTAGGGAAGTTTTTCATACCAGTTGACTTTGTTGTCTTAGATATGGCTGAGGACACCCAAACTCCTATAATCTTGGGACGACCATTCCTCCATACTGCGGGGGCGGTTATAGATGTTAAGAATGGGAGACTTACACTAACAGTGGGGGATGACACTATCACTTTCAACCTAGATAAGGCAATGAAGCACCCCCTACCAGAAGAGACATGTCATAGGGTTGATATTGTTGATTTAACTAGTGATGACTGTCCCCCTTTGCGTTTGGATAGGGATCCTCTAGAGATCGCCTTAATTTCCAGGAATGCTGAAACTGGACGCTCACGAAGTAAACTCAAGTCTAGATGGTTGAGACCATTCACAAAGACCAAGGTGAGCAAGTTTGGGTCGGTTTCACTACAAACCGACAAGGGTGAGATTTTCCAAGTCAATGGTCAGCGCTTAAAGACCTATTACGATAAAGCATTTATAGGAGTGAGATAGGCCGTCAACCTTTCCACTCTTGATAAACCACCATGACATTGAGGTACCACGGTCGTGCGGGACCGATATAAACCAGCGCTAACCGGGAGGCAAACCGGCATTTACTTGTATTTCATTTGTAAATTTTATTTCGTTTAGCTTAATTATCAATGTCACAGTTACATTAGATTTAGTTTGGATAGTTACTATACTTGTGCTTTATTGAGTGCGGTGAGGGAGCGATCTAACAATTCTATTAAGTGTTTGCAGCTAATACAATTGGAAGTCGCTTTAATAATAAGAAACGAAAAGCAAAGCAAAGAAAGTAAGAAGAAAAGAAGAGAAAATAAGTGCAAAGCTGAACATCACAGGTTGCTCGACCGAGCAAGCACATGCTCGATCGAGTTTTTGCTACGTCCAACATCCAGCAACTCAAGCAAGGTTGATAATCAGAATTTTGAAGGTTGCTCGATCGAGCAAGCTCCTCTTGCTCGATCGAGTCGGTCAGTTCGAACCTGCCCGAAGCTTAAAAAGCCAGTTTTCACCAATTTTCTCTTCATTCCTCTTCTTATTTCGTCCTTGTTCTTCACTACCTCACCCTTATTCTCTCAATTACTGGTATTATCTATCCTTATACTTTCTTCTATTGTATTTTCTTTTAGCTATTTCCCCTTTTCCCTTTTGTTAGTAGTGTCCTTTAGGTTGCTGTTGTTGGTTGATTGTGTGATGTTGTGTTGTTAGCGTCACAATGAGGACACTGTGACATTTAGGTTTGGGGGAGAGTCTTTATTTCAGTTGTGTGTTTAGTTTATTTAAAAAGAAAAAAAATCATAAAAATTGAAAAATTTACAAAATCCAAAAACATGTTTTTTTTATTTTATTAGGTCGAGTCTTGGTGAATTGAATTACAATGATGATAATTTGCATTGTTTCTGCATTTGAATCCCAAATAAGTTGTCCATGTACATTGTTTTGACTTACTATTTTTGAAAACAAAGCTCATAGTACAAGTCTTGACCGTTTTTGACTTACCTTATGCTAATTAGATTTGGCAATTTTTGTTGGTAAACCACTTAAATTCTGAGGTCTTTAGAGCTTCCTAGGCCAGGAATATCAATAAACTGGTCTCATTGTCTTTAGGCTTGAGTGTGGTACTCCTTGTGGAATGTGTAACATCAAATTGCATAAGTGTGACATTCGTTTCTTGATACTATACGCGTTCGTTTGATAAGTACATGAGGAAAGGTGGTTCTTTTTGTTCAAATAAGCCTCACATAGCCAAAAAGACTTGATTTTATACCCTTATTATTGAGTTCTCTATGTTTAGCCCATTTGAGCATTTGTAGCCTGTTTCATAACCTATCTAACAGCTACATTCCTAGAACTTGCCTACCTTATCGGGACAGTCGCAGTTGCATGTTTTCCTTGTCTACTTGTCTACTATGGTTGGGTCGGGATTTCAAAAAGAATATCAATTGGGTGTAGCAAGTATGTTGGCAATTGTGTCATTTATTCCCTTTGTTGAAAAAAAAGTTATGAAGCAAAAGAGAAAAAAAAAGATTTGAAAAAAAAAAATGAAAAAATGAAAAAAAGAAGAGAAAAAAAGGAAAAATTATTGCTTCATTGAATTATTCAAGGGATAATGAAAGGGAATTTACTAGAGTCTAATCCATTTTTTCAGAGAGCAATTTCGATCTCTCTCTTGCGTTGTCAAAGTTTAAGATGATTTCTCTAGTTGGTGTTGGTTTGTGCTAGTCTTGTAGATTTGTTTTGGTACGTGTCGCTGCGACTACCGGTCTTAGCCCCACATTCCCAAACGTGCCTTGGCACAACCCATTTCTACCTTCGCCCATTAGCCTTCCTTTTTGTCCTGATTCATGTACTTTGTAGCGAATGCGTATTTGTTGGGGAAATTACTATCACATTAGAATGCATGCATGTTTCATAAGTTGAGTGAGTGTTTCTATTTCTTTCTATCTTCACAAAACTCACCTTTACATAAACTGTTGAGTGCATGAGTGAATCCGCGAGAATCCGACGATTTGAGCCTTGCAAGATTGAAAGGTATTTGGTTTTGTCTATACTACGGTATCATGTAAAATCTTGGATTATGAGCTGCGTTTTCTACTTTCCCGTGTAGTCATTACTTTGTTATAGATATGGATAGCTTGGGATTTGTATGTGCATTGACGTTAGCTTTGAGTTTTTCATTCACCATCTGTATGTTTATCTTTGTATGTGTCGAGTGCTTTGCTTAGGGACAAGCAAAGGATTGGTTTGGGGGAGTTTGATGATCATTATTTATATACATATTTTATGCTTCCCGTAGACACAATTAACTCGATTTACCGTCTTTCCTTGCTTATTTCTATGCTATTTTAGCTAGAATATAGATTATGCCGCTTTTGTTATGTTTTAATGCAGATTGGATGCATTTGGAGCTTTTTGAGATGATATAGAGCATGGCGGGGTTGGATCGTAGAAGCTAGGCACGGGAATCGAGGAAGAAAAGAGAAGAAATGAAGGAAAGTGAAGAAAACGAGCTAAAGGAAGGTTTGCTCGATCGAGCAGTCCAACCTTGCTCGGTCGAGTCGTGGTCAGAGCTTGCTCGATCGAGCAGAAGGCCCTTGCTCGATCGAGCAAGTCACTATTTCGGCGGATTTTAGTGTTTTCCTTAAATTTAACCTAATTAGTAGGATCTTTTGTAATATAAAAAGAAAGCTCGTCTTTCTTAATTAGATATTCATATACATGCTTTCTTAGGCTTTAGAATACTTTTAGGGTTTAAATCAGAAACTTTAGTTTAATTTACTTTTCCGCTGGATTTGATTCATCAAAGACGATTGTCTTTAGTTCATCTTGTAATCGGTATTCTTCAATCTTTCTTAGTTATTTATTTAATTGTCTTCTTGTTCTTAATTGTTCTTTGTTCATCCTTTCATAGTTATTAATTATGTTTACTTTAATTATTATTGTTGTTGTTTATATCGTTATGAGTAGCTAAATTCCTTTCTAGGGTTGGAAGGGGATCTAGGATTGTTAGAAGGGGTAGATTAATTGATTGAATTGCAATTGCATGGTTATCGTTTGATTATCGTTTTAATTCTAGTTGTTTGATTACTGGCCAGGAGTAATTAACTAGTCTTGCAAATTAGGATTGACACCGACCGGGTTAAGACTAAGATAGGCTACGATAATTGAATAGAACTCGTTTAATGATAGCGATCGCATGTTAAATTGGAGATCTAAAGGGCATAATTGAATCGACCGATCTTGTGACCTTAGATAACTTTATTGCATGATAATTGATTACTCCCTTACCCCTGAACAATAATCCTAGTGAACCTGTGACCCTAGACTTTTAATCTCATTGTTTTCAACCTTATTAGTTTGTTATTGCTTATAATTAGTTATTGCTTATTATTAGTTGTTATAGTGATGGTATTATTTAGGTATTGTTCATTGCTATTAGTTTATGAAGAAACCATAATTACAAAACACCACAGAACAGAATTTAGAAAGAAATTGTTACTTAAGAGCTAAACCTAGTTTAAACAGATTAGAATTAATACAGTCCTCCCTGTGGAATCGATTACACTTGCTCTACCGCTGACTATTAGTAGGTGTGATTTAGGTTTTACTTTGATTAAGGAGACTCGACTTACCCTTATCATTTATCAAGTATCGTTTGATTATCTCTTACGCGACGGTGGTAGAGATGATTAGACTAGTGTTTATATGAGTGATTTGAGACAAGTGCGATGGCTTTGTTGATGATTATTAATTGTTGAGACATTAGCAATTAATTCTACTCGAATTTATTACCCACTTGCTAATTACTAGACTAACCCATTAATCCCCCTAAGGTGAACCCTTTACCTTAGTTTTTCCCTTAATTGTCTTTACCTTGTTATTTAGCGATTACTTGCTTTTTCTAGTTCTTAGTTAATCTTCCCATCCAACCTTTGTTAGGCTAGAATAGGACTCGATCGAACTTGTAGTTGACCCCTCCATCCTCGTGGATTCGACCCCTTTATACTACTTATATAGGGTTTATTTTTGATGTTTGTTTTGACGACGAAACGATCATCAAATGGCGCCGTTGCCGGGGATGGCGTAAGGAAACTCGTAGTTTGTTTTGTGTCTTAGATTTAGCCAAGTTACTTGTTGTTTTTGTTGGGTTTTAGTTGTTAGATTATTTGTAGAGTGCCTTGCATTATTGTCTTTCCCTAGTGTGCCCAAAAACACACTAGGAGTCTAACTTGTTTTTGAGTTGCTTTTGAGTGCATGCCTAGGGGTGAAGGGTTGTTCTTGAGCCATCCGGAGCCCGAAAGGTTGTTTAGGACTCTCCGAGCTAATACACTTGCTCGGGTTAGGAATTCAAGAAGGGTTAGCCATCAACAAGCCAATACTTCTATCGCTTCTACATCCACTCCAACAATAGATCACCCACAAAACAACACCATTGAACCTATATTCGAAAACCCCTTCTACAATACACTACAAAATACACCACCAAATTCACCACCTACAATACCTCAACAACAAAATCAACCACAAATGACGACTTTACGTGACCGTAACCGACCCAATCATGATGATACCCAATCTCCTATCAATTTCGGTGTCTTGGCCCCAAATAACTTTGAGATTCACCCGGCTCAAATGAGTTCGATTGAGCGAGATAGCTTTGGAGGCCTTCCCGATGAGGATGCTCATGCCCACTTGAGGAAATTCAAAAGTAGAGTGGCAATCATGAAGAGGAATGGTGTGCCCGAAGAAACCCTTTGTCTAATGTTGTTCCCATTTTCTCTTAAAGACCGGGCGGAGAGGTGGTTGAACAACCATGCTCCAAACACTTTTACTACTTGGGATGCCCTAGCTAAGGAGTTTCTAAGCAAGTACTACCCCGCCTCCAAAACGGCGATGCTAAGAAATGAGATAACAACCTTCCAACAAGAGGATGGAGAATCCTTGGGAGAGGCATGGGATCGATTCATTGATCTACTTGCCCGTTGCCCCCATTATGGCATTGTGGATTGGTATGTCACTCAAACATTCTATCAAACTCTTCTCCCTCAAACCAAAGCTATGGTGAATGCTTCCGCGGGGGGAAGTTTCGATCATTTGAATGACTAACAAGGGGCGACATTGATTAAGAAAATCTTTGAGTCGGAGTCTAGCTATGGTACTAGAGGAAATAGCTTGAGGAGGAGTTCTAAGTACCCAAGTGAGAACTTTTCAAATGCGGATACCAATGCCAAGATTGATTTGCTCACACAAACTTTTACTAAGGGTTTTGCCGAGCTTCAAAAGGCTCAAAATCAAAGTCCAGGCCATCATGTGAATGAAGCTAGTGGGTCTTATGCACCTCCTATGGTGGAAGCTTATCAAACCCCTACTTGTGAAATTTGCAATGGGTATGGACACACCTTTGAAGTTTGTGGGAATAATGTATCTTATAACAATGAAGGAGGAAATGACTATCAACATGTGAATGCATTTCAAGGAGTCAACAACAACCCACGATCCTCAAGGCCTCCCTTCCAAAACCAAGGAGCTTACAACCCAAATTCCAATTTCTATCATCCGAGTTCGAAATTTCACCCAAACATGAGTTACAAAAGCCAAAATGTGTTAAACCCTCAACACACACAAGCTCAACCTTCCAACCCTCCGGGTTTTTCCCAATCTAGAGGGGGAGGTCAATTTTCAAGAGGAAACTATAACAATCAATTCAACAACTCACAACAAGGCCAAGGATCCAACCAATTCCAAAACCAAAACTTCAATGATCAAGGTTACAATAACCAAGGTAACTTTCAAAACCAAGGTAATTGGAATCAAGGTCAAGGAAATTGGAACCAAAGCCAAGGGAACCAAAACTTCAACAACCAAGGCCAAGGTAATTTTTACCAAGGCAACCAAAACAACCAAGCAAGTCAAGGGGTTCCCGATCAATCTTTCCAAGGCCAAGGGTCAAATTTCAACAACAATCAAGGGTCAAATTTCAATGGTCAAGGTTCAAGGGGGCAACAAGGAAATTTAAATAACAACCAACAAGGAAACTTTAACAACCAAAGAAACAACAACCAAGGTTCAAGTAGTCGAAATGACTATGCATTTGCCCTCCCTTTAACAAACCAACCTCACCAAGACAATGAACCTTCTATGAGTGATGTTTTGCAACTAGTCAAAAACATGGAGATCCAAAACAACTTGGCTTTGCAAAATGTCACCAATGCTCACAAGAAAGAGGTGAGAGAATTGGAAGCTAGGTTAGCTTCTCAAGCTTTGAACAACCCTCAAAGGCCTCCGGGAGGTCTACTTGCTCAAGGGAAAAGCTCCAAGGATGCTTCATCAAGTCACCAAGCATGTGCGGTGACTTTGAGGAGTGGACTTGTGCTCGATAACCCCTACATGGATATGATGAATGATGAAATTCCAAATGAAGAGCATGTTGAGGAAGGTGAAGAAACCGAAGAGCCCATTTTGACTCCTACCTTGGAGTTAAAAGATGATGGCAAGGGTGAAGATGATCAACCCAAAGAGGGAGAAGATGGGTATATCAAAATTATGCCTTATGAGGAGGAGATGATCAAGGATGCCAATGATGAAAGAGTAGAGGTACAACCAATAGCAAGAGCTAAGGTAACCAAGAAAACTCC